>OMNW01008687.1:12455-38789 GCA_900303245.1 Selene dorsalis
CGTGAAAAAAAAAAAAAAAAAAAAAAAAAAAGGCCACAGTGACCCAAATGCAAAGCAGTACTTTTATGCACAAGGCAGACCATGGATAGTGATGTTGAAAAAAAATAATTTCTCTTCCATGTTCTTTGGCTAAGACATTAAGTCTGAGCATCAACGGCGTGAACTTGAACGCTGACAGTTTTCTGTCTCCTTCTCTGCTCTGATGTTCCACTGGTGTCTCCTGACAGCTGCTACTTGTTCTTTCAACATATTTAGCAGCTTAAGGATTAAACTAATCAAGAAACACAACTTTATGGGAAAAACCAGGTCACTGCAATGTATGTTAACACCTTGACTTTATGTTCAATCTGTTAAGTAAGTCATTCATTTATAGCTTATGTCAACATACTCACTGGTTACACTACTATTATATTGGACAATGAGCTGTGGTTGGACAAATAGAAAAGAATAACCAGTAAAAACCCATTAATGTGTTTCCTAAAATTGGGATCAGTTAAACAACTGGCCAGTTTTTAAATACTTCCATGAATTAATGTCGCTATTTAATGACTCTCAAATGTTCCTCATTAGATGGAATAAAATGTTTCAAGGCCAATCACTTATTAAAACCAGCTGCTGTAGAGTGCGAGACCGGTGTTGTCATGGTTACAACAATGAGGACAAGGTTAAAGTTACGGGACAAGCCATGGTTTGATGGTTTGGGCACGAAACCCACTCGGTTAGTGTCAGGCAGAGGTTATATTTTGGAACAAAATAAGTACGTGAGGAGTAAGATGAGCTTCGTTGTCATGGTTACAATAGAAAACAGTTCTGCAATGGTCACGATTAAAAGGAAAAGTGTTAACCTTTGCTTTCAACCACGTCAAAGTCCACTGTTTTGTCGACCCATTCGTTCACTTTTTTTTCATTTTCTCTTCAGTCATTCATTGTGAATGAAGCTACATGTACAGCTAAATATGAAGAATTCATATAAGTTGATTTTTTTTTAATCTCCCTGAAAGCCTTGTGTGTCTGTATCTTCGTAGCTTCGCTCTGCACTGCACTGCTTTTTATTAGTTCCTACTGATTGTCAAGTATCAAAATATTCCTTGACACATTCCTGTTGCTTCTAGACGCCAACCATGAAGGCAGATCATAATGACGAGTTAAAAAGCGTGTATCATTTGAGTGATGACATTAAAATGTGTCCTTGTTATCATACAGTACATTATCGACGCCTCACCAGCTCTTTACTTTGACTGTGGAGTGAAATCAAACCACTTAGCCAAAGGGTTATTTTATTGGTCATTTTTCTTTCATCTGCCTTATTGTGTAATTGGCTGTATTTTATCTAATTTGAACTAATCTAATGTAATAATTTCGAATGCAATTAGAGGCTTTTAATCCCTGCCTCGTGAAAAATGACATTTGAGCACACACAAAGTCATGAATATTCACGTATACACACTTGAAGTCACATTCAGACACTCACACACATACATGCATGGACCTGGTCTGTGCCAACTGTAAAGTCATGGTGTGTTTGTCAAGCTAAAGGCTCCCGCTGGAATCAGTAATTCCCTGCTCCCTGCCTCATTAGCCATGGAGAGAGTGGTGCAGCAGGTTCGGAAAAGGGCTCTCCAGCTACTCCTTATTCAACATGCAAATGAAAACACCATTTCCTCCTGAACAAATTAACAGGCTTTTCAATAGATAAATTGCCCCAGCTGTATTGTAATTTTGACTAAACAATCCGACATATTTCCACAGATCCCCCCCCTCGGGGGCCAGTGTTGCTGATGAATGCAAATGAATTTCTAATATCTGAGCGTGTGAAGGTATAAGTATGAGATTCTTCATGCTGCGCCAGCCCAAACAGCCAGCATGAGTTGTTTTATTATTCAAAGATTGAGCAGGTGAAGGAGTCAGGTTCAGTGTTGGGCTATGAATAAATAAGTGGATTCAGCTGAGGCCGATACGTCAGATTTTATGCGGACATGATGCGGCGCTTCATGTCGGCAGAGTCTCCTCCTTAACGCGGTTCAGGTTTACAGGTCGTGTGACCCGGCTGATTGTTGTTGACCATTCTTTGTTAAAATAGCAACAGGAGAAAAGGTTAGAATAAAGATGTTCTCCTCAGTGTATTAGCCTTATCTTGACTGCACTCCTCTGTGACTCAGTTCTTGGTAAAGGTCATCCAAGATAGTTATGTCTCTTTTCCATTTCCATTTCTGTACTTATCTGTACTTTTTCTTGTATTGTATCTGCTGCTCCGTCTTGGTTTCCTGTGTTGTTTAACCTTTCTCTTGCACTACATGTGCTCACCTTTTCTGTCCTACTCTTGCTTTGTCCAAGTTCGGCATGTTCCTCCTCTTTGTGCTGAAGCATCGACCAAAAACGTCCTCTATTTGGAGATCTAAATATCCACAAGACTTAAACCTGCAGCTAAAATTCAGCCCTGCCTCAGTGTGAAATTCAGCGTCTCATCTTCCTCTGCCCTTTCTTTACTCATCTCCTTCTTTCCTCGTGCTCAGTTGACCTGCTCAGCAGTGTTTACTTGAAAGCACTCATTCACCCATTAATAAGTAATTAGCGACTTGTGGCCTGCGGAGACAACTCACTATGTAGATCCTGCTCTCTGCTTGGCCCTGCTACCACAAAGCAATCACCAGTTCCCTGCAGCAAGTCATTTGAATCCTTGTATTTTCTACCATAATGATTTTCCATCACTTCTTCTCTTGAATTTTTGTCTTAACTGATGAATATATTGGACATTGAAGGCCCAGAATGCATTGCTCTCCCACTTCCCTGCTGCCTGTCTTCTTTTTTTTCCCCTTCTCCACTTGCTCTGTCCATCTGCCTTTGGAAAGGCTGCGTGTCCCCAAGGAATTTTTTGTGATCCCACAGCTTGGCAGAGGGTCATACAAATGTGCCGTACTATTCAGAGTGACACATGCCTGCAAGACTTTGAGTACTGACAGGGCCAGAGGTCGCTTCGCTTTTTCTCTGTGGCTGCTTTGAACTTGTGAATGTCTTGCAGGCTTTTTATAAGGGCAGCAGAGAGAATGAAGGAAGCTAGAGTGGGTCCTCCCAAGAGAACTGAGCTTCATGTCTGGTCCTGTGTTAGAATGACTTTAAAGTGTAGGTATGTGCCCACTGCACATGTTCCAACTTGTATCGGGGGTACACACTCCACACAGTCCAAAAATAAGGCAATATGATGCAACAGTACAAAAATGACACAGTTTGTTCATATTTAAAGGAGACATATTCTGCATATTTTACTGCTTTCTGCTTTCCATTGTGTCACTTTTGAACACTTACAGAGCCCGCTTTCCTGTGATTGTGCTTGTTTCTATTCATCTTCTTTGAAAACAGTTGCAATTTTCCATATAGATGCCATTTGGGGGCGGCGTTGTGGGCATGTTTTGAGCAGATCCCTTGCAGTTTGGGCATTCGTCCTAATTGGACGGGAAAACCTGACGTCAGGTTTTGCTCAAATCTGGCAGAGATCTTGTTACCGAGCGTTCAGAGAGACTGGAAACCACGTGAAATCTGGTTGGTGGATTACAGCAGGACCCCTATAGCTCATTATGTGCAACTTTGCAGAGGTTCAGCATGGACATATGACATGATAACATTGTAAGGATGTTCTAAAATATAGAACAGCATAATATGTCTCCTTTGATTATTTTGATGAACCTGTATCTGTGATGCTTATCAGTTAATGTTGACACCCAGAAAGAGGTCATGCAATCATGAGTCATGATTCATGACTTTACTTTATGGCTACAAAGAATAATAATAAAAAAACAGAGGATAATACTGAGCCTAGCTGGTGAAAGCCACACATAATCTGAAGCTCGCTTACTCCCCTAATAAAAAGCAAGTGTGTCTTACAGTTTTAGTGAAATATTTCAGCTTTAAACTAGATGCAAATAGTAATAAATGCAAACAATAAATAACGTCTTTAATGCACAAGACCTGGCAGTGGGTTTAGTATCCAGAGTGGTTCAAGTCTCTCCACAGCCTTTTTCAAGTTGCCCAGCGACAGAGCACTCATTTCCAATTATGTGTTTAGGGAAAAAAATGGCAGCTACCCTATCTCAATTTCAACTACATGACTGTTGCCAGAACAAAACAAACATTTTTTTGTTTGTTTGTTTTTTTTTGTCACCGGGAGAACAAATTAAACGCGTTGTCAGTGCACATTTGGTTGAGGTGTTCACCAGGCTATCAACAATATGTGACTTTGTTAATTAAAAACAATTCTTCATTAAGTTTCTGACAAAATGTAATTGCTTTTGCGTTATTTGTGGGATATAAATGTGATTTCTAGGAAGGGCTGCGTCAGTCAACATAGTGGAAGCCTAAAGAGTGAAAGGAACGACTGGAGTCATCAGTCATTTAATGTAAACTTAGAAGCAAAGTCAGTGGTTCTGTACAGACAGACTTTTTTGAAAAGCACTACAAAAGGTATCAATAAATCTGTTAATGTCCTTCTGTTCAATGAGGAAAGTTCCATCCAGAGGTTGACTTTGGTCTCACAGGTCTCATTAATCATTGTGATGGAAAACTTCCATGACTGAGACAACAGGACTGTAAGAAACAGCAATAAAAGGCCAGACATCTCTATCACTAACTGGCAGAAATGTTTCTCAGAGGAAGCCAACGAAAAACTTTTTTTTTTTTTAAACTTCACTTTCAGAAGATCTTAAGCCTCTTTGATATTTGTTGAGAGAAATTATTTTGGGAATGTCCAACATTTCTTTTGGAAGCCAAACTGCACATGACGGCACAATTTGAGCCTCTGGAAATGTAATTTTTCCTTTTTTTTAAAAATCCAAAATAAAATTAAGAATTGTTTTTGCAACATTTAACAAACTCACAGTTTGTATGTGGGTTTTTTCTCTCACAAGCGGGGCTAGGAATTAAAGAATCTCTTTGTCCTTTAATGCTAACTGATTGTTTCCTATTAAAAATAATGAGGTGCACACAAAATAATGCTTGAAAACAAATTGACACAACGCTAATGTGCTCAAAACTAAAATGACAAATAACAAATAACAAATGGTTGCTCTTAAATTCGTTCTCAGACTGCCATTAGAGGCATGGCGTGTGTTGTACAATTGCAAAGCCCTTAGGATAAACTTATGATTAGTGCTGTAAAAACAATCTTCATTTGACTAGACTGCCATTATGGCCATTATCTTCTGAATGTCCTGCGCGGCTCATGACCAGACATCAGCCTCGACATCTAAAACGTCAACCCAGCCAATCTGGATTGCAATTGAGAATAGTCTTGTAATTTTGTTAAAGCCAAATGGGACACTGCTCCAGGACCACACTGAAGATTAAAACAGATATCACATTTGATCAGAAATCTCCCAGAGTATACCAACTTAATGGTGCTGTCACGAGCCAGAGGAGATCCTTCTCTTTTTTTTTTTTCTTTCTGGGACTGCTGATGCAATACCTTAACTTATCCTGCTGTTGTTAAAATCTCCAGGCAACACTTCTACTCCAACTTCTGCAACACTGATAACTCCAGCTCCTGCAATGTGAGCTGAAGATGATATATATGGGGCTAGAGGCAGTGACAAACAGGGCGGGATTAGGTAGTGAAGCCATCCTGGCAGAATAAGCTCTGCTGGCTAACTGTGGGTTGGCGTCTCTAACTCTCTCCCAGACAATCATAAGCTTGGCCTTCTAATCACTTGTTTATCCTTCATGTTTCTCATAAGGATTTACTTTGATTAGTTTGATCCTGCAAGACTTGACAGCTGTAACGCAAACTCAAAATCATGCATATTTTAATGTGGACCGGAGGAAACAAAATAAAGAGAGAGAGAGACAGAGAGGGAGAGAGAAGTGATGAAACGTTGTGGTTGCCATACATTGGGAGTCGGTTTTAGAAACAGTCAACCACAGAAACAGACAAAATGCAGTAACTCATCTCAGATATAAAAGACATTGTTTCACCCACAGTGGGGTTAGAGATATGCGCAGAGATTGAAACATAGACAAACAAACAATAAACAGGGAGTCAGAGTAGAGGAGAGGATGTGAAAGACAAAAACCAAAGGAAGCAAGCAAAAATGATTTCCCCACAAGTTAATTCAAAGTTAAGAAAATAAAATAAAATAAATAAAGTGTTTGTTGTTTTCCCCATGGTAACAGAATGAGTCTTTGTCATGACTTACCCCATATGAACAATGCCACAACTGGTTTAGTTTGAATCATTAAAACTTCATCTGACAAACAAAGGAAGGAAACTTTCGGGCGGCTCAGCCCGAGATGACATTGAAAATTCTGTTCAACTAAAAACAAAGTGTGTGCTTTGTTTTGAATGAAATAAAAGAAAGAAATCGAGCCTTGTGTCTAAACAGCAGGGATCTACAGTATTAGTGCAGTGATAGAACACACCTCACTGACTGGTGTCATCTGTGTGGTGTCTATGGACCGAGGGTTTGTGGCGATGTTTTCTACCTCATGTTCAAAATAGTCATACACTTTATGAGCTTATATTGCTATTTCTAAAAGCAAACAATATGCAGCGCAATTACTATATTCATCCAATCATAATAATGATAAACAAGATCTCTCAAGTCCCTACAGCCAGAAGATTATATCATAGACCAAGACAGAATCCTACATTTTGCTGTTTCCATGGAGTTCAGGTCTCTTTTAAAGGAGCTGATTTAAGCACTAGAGTGACCAACAGGCCAACACTGACAGACTCATGCGGCTAGCACGGCTGACAATCTCCCCAAGAAGTACGATGATGCTGATGTGACGTCCCCTTGCTACAGCTGCTACTACTCATTTTTACCAAAAACCTGAATAAGAATAACAATAAACCTAAGATATCAGATCTATGAGCATTTTAAATGATTACCACACCACAGTGTTCACAGTTCACAGTGGCTACAACTCCAGCCACCACTAAAGCATCATATGAGCACAGCAATAGCAGCCGCAGCCCTCCATTAGTCCCTACACTGAACCTTTGCAGCCACAATACTGTGATATGTATTTGTTTTATGTTTTTTGTATGTAGCTAAATAAGTACAGAAGTCAGTAGAAAACAGGACAGATGCAGAAATACTCTTTATATCGCAGCTAAACATGAGCAAAACACAAGCTATCCAAACAATAAAAGCAGCAACAGACGACCCCCACCTCTTTTTGCCCTCTAGTATTTCCAAGTGGTATCATCGTTGACGTCACTATTCTCTTCTCCACCTATCTTCACCCCTATAGCAACCAGAGGGCTCGGCCACTGCAAAGTAAACACTGCAATGTAAATGCCTGATGCTGTTCCTCATGATCTGACGGTCTCCTTATAGACGCCCGCACCGATGAAGACTTTGGCATATCTCTTCTGTTAGACTCGGATGAGATGGACGACTGAATGTCACAGTGCAGACAGCCTCACTCCCCCCCCCTTGTTATCTGTGGTCACTGTGTGTTTTCTTCAAACTGTATTTACTCTAGCCAGCCAGCAAACGCCTTTGGACGAGGAGGTCTGAGTCATTTTAATGTGTCAAAAACCCTACACCATCTGCTGGAGTGACAGCACCGTTCTCGGTTTCCTGCATTTCAAAGCACTTGCACTGGGGGCCGATAGTTACATTACAGAAAGTTAAAATTCACCTTCTGCTCCTCCAAAAATATTGCCGTTTTATGTTCTTTGCTTTCATTTCCAGAATGGGTCGCCTTCGAACAAAAATACAGAGTTTGAGGAAGTGACAAAAAAAAGTAGTGACAAAGACCTAGAGAGAGCAACAGAGAAAAAAAACACACTGACAAACTGACAAGAGTCTGGGCTTCAGGGGAGAATCATTAGACTGATATAATATTCAGCATGCAGCTTGGAGCAGTGCCTTTGGCTGGGCTTTAAGCTGTGTAGTGTCGGTCGGTCTGGCTGTAGCTGGTTGGGAGGTCAGCCATTGATCTGCAGATATAAGCTGGTACTTTGGATCCAAGCCTTCATCATCCTGCAGGGTTACCACCACTGTGGGGGGATAAGCCTTGATCTGCTCAGGGGTTTGGATTTGCGCTTGTGTGTCAGCGTACGTGCAAGTGTGCGCGCGGGTTGAGGGAAAGATGCAAGTGACTGCGAGCGTCCACGTATGTTTACAGACGTGGCTGCGTTGTGTTTTTGTGTGAGATACGCGTGCCCCGTATGCCTCCTTTTATATCAGCGGCTGCCCCGCCAGGGTGAGAGAGAGACAGAAAAGAGGGAATGAAAAGATGAAAACAGAGTGACAGGTTATAAAGGAAAATAAAGAAGGCGAAGATTGTGTAACTGATCGTGACACGCTCATTAGATGCACATTGTGCGCGCACAAATCTGGAAAACAGCTCAGACTTAACAAAGTAAACATCAATCATTAGATCCACGAGAATAAACCTCACAAGATGAAATTCATAGAGTATCGGAGCAGAGAGCTGGTGATTAATAGACAGGGTGAACTTCAGTTTACCACAGTTGATGTCATCTATTTCTGAGGGAGAGCTGACAGTAAATAGTCGAGAATCTGGGACATTTTGACTTGAATTTATGGGCTGCGTTTTGAAAAAAATGTTAGTGTCTCGTTTCTTTTTGATTGATGTTAACATTTGGTGTCTTTGACAAGTGACAAGTTTCTCCTGTTAACTGCCATTCAACGTAATGACACAGCTCTACGCTGCTCCTTTTTTAAGGTGATTTAGTTATTTGAAAATGAGTGTCCTCTCCTCTTCATCATTTTGTTCAATCCGCACTTGTAAAATAGATGTTTTTTTCCTGCCTATTTCCATTACAGTGAGATGTTCAAGTGCCGGCTGAGATACACATCAACAATACAGAGAACATGATTCAACTTCCTCTAGTGAGTTAAAATGTTGGGTATGGTAACGGCTCCATTCCTGGGTCCTGTGCTACAATGATGTGTGAATTCAGGGTGAGAGATGTTTAAACCTATTTTTTCTTTCAGGGTTAAGATGGAGGTTTGGTTTATTTCTCCCTAGGTGGAAAGTCATTGTAATTTATGCTGTACACTTAACCTCCTCTGGAGCAGGTTATGTGTGAAATAACAGATCAACGTATATAAAAGCGCCGCCTCCGGACCAATCAATTCTCTTGGTAAAAAGGCATCTTCATTCACAGAGGTTCCCTCTTTAGGAGGGCAAGAGTGTTCAGAGCCCGGCAAACCGCTTTGGCTTTCCCTGTCAATTTTTTTATAGTGACCCCCATTATTGCAGAGGGCCAGCTCCTCAGCAGGAGTGTACTCCTGTGTAGGAGGGCCCCCTCCTGTCTTCTTCATTTCATTTTTACCCTGTTGGCTGCAAGCAATGTCAAAGCTATTCCATTGTGCTTTTGATATCTCCATACAGCAGAGACTGATTGAAGCACTTATTGCTTTAAATTATGTTTTTACATTTCGGTTTTATTTTATCCCAAATCAATTTGACGCCAGCAGCTGAAAGAATGAGGCTAAAATTGTCCTACCTGCTATAAGAATATAAATTCTAAGTACATTTAATGGGGTACGGAAATGTTATTCTAGTCAGATCCACATGTGACCTTATGATGTGGCAGTGACACTACAAATCTACAATCACTATATGCATTCGTATAGTTGATTTTTTCACTTTCCAGGAGTTTGCACTTTGTTCGTGAAATATGCAGCTTTACTGTCAGTAGATTTGTCCAGGTTTGTGATTTGTGATGTTTGTGTGTTTTGCAAAAGCACTTTTAGGTGAATATTGTCAGAAAAGCCTGTGTTGATTTGAGGAGCCGATAGTGTTTTTTTGGCTTCCTAACATGAAGTTGTTGAGCAAAGTCAGAAAACAAACAGATATGTTGTGTATATTGATTTTACTTCAAGGTATAGACCTCTGGCAGTTAAACAAACATTGCACTTATAGTGGTCAAAAACCACATATGGTGAGAGCCAATGGCACAGCAAAAAAACACACACTTAACATAGTCTTAGTCTACTCAGCACAGATTATTATTATCCGTTACTGAGTTTCAATTTTTATTTTAGATTAACAAAAGCCCTGATTTTGGTGCTGTCGATTTAATCCAGAGAGAATGTGAGTTTTATTCTTTAGGGCTCAGACACTGTTTTTTCTTTTCTTCCAATTTCCATTATAGGTTAATTAATTTCCAGTTCTGCCTGAAATTCTCATTAACAATGCACCGAAGGTGATGCAACTATCCCTTGTGGTAAAAGATTAAAGTAAGTTTAAGTTGGGAACTAATTTCAAAACTTCCTAGAATTGCTCCGGTTTCCTGTGAATTAAAAATAATCAGTGTCGCATGTGGCAGGAGTTTTGATAAATAAGACTAACTAACTGATTATGTCGTGCTGTTGAATTAATCATCATTGTGCCAAGAAATTTCCTTTCAGTACGTGGATCCAACCTCAACAAACACTTTTTATTTATGTAATGCCAGAGGGTCGTGAGTCAGTGTGATTAACCTTTTATGAACGGATAGGCCTGCAAACAGTTAAGTTATGTGTAGTAAAGATGCTCTTAATTCTTTCTCTGAATGGATTTGAATTTGCTGCATTTAAAAAGAGGAATTATCTATATGCTGAGCATTAATTCTTTATCATTATGTATAGTATCTCATGTGTAAGATAGTATATACCATATTCTCAATTGTGATTTTTAACAGATTCTGTATGGAGTGTGAAAAAAAGAAAAAGAAGAACTAGTGAAAATGGCAAAATGAAGGACGAAATGAGTCACTGATGATCAGTGGAAGTGGAAATGCTTTTCCATTACATTAGTGTTCTGAACTGATAATATATCTTTCATTAAGATCGTTTTAATGGATGTCAACCTTGAGACGATTATTTAATAACTCTGCAAAAACTCTCAGTCTGCATGCCTCAGATGAGTAAGTACAGGATGTTTAAAAAAAAAAAAAACATTATTGTGTGACACTGATTTCTGCCTTCATGGAGATGACGGTAAAGTTTCAGTCTGAATGATTTTCATGTCTCCTCATTTTCAACTCTAATATAACAGAAAATGGTGCCTTCACCCCAGAGTGACTCTCCCTTTGTGTTTTGCACCACAGTCTTTCCGCCTCCACCACCGTCTCTGTTGGGCACTGGATTCTGTTTTGCAAACCTTGGAGGGAGGCATCCCTTCACAATGCTGCTGTATGTTTTCTAGCTGCTCTCCTGACACTACCACCATTTACGCAAAGGCTTGTGGAGGCCTGTACGACCATTTCACCTTACTCGCTTTCCAATTGGACCTTTTCTGGGGGGGGGGGTTTGGCAGCATCGCTCCACTTTTCTCAGTACAGTTGAGCTGTGTTATAGCCCCAAGGACTCGCTGTGATTCTCTTTGTCTCTCTCTCCTGACATACAAACTCACACAAAAGCGCAGACTGTGCACCCCCACAAACGCATCAAGTCATTTTCCCTGCTATTTTCAACAGCTTTAGTGGCAGATTGTAGTATATTCATGAGAGCCAAAAAATGTGCTTCAGTCCATTCACAAGCCATCTCCAAGGACAGGGTCACAGCTCCATGTCCACACTGTGGTGACCTTCATGTAACTCACTCTGATAGCCCTTTCAGAAACTACTCACTGGAAACACAACAGTAGTCTGTGCATGAGTGTCTATGTGTGTGTTGAAGGCGAAGATACACATTTCCATCTGAGGGTCATGACTGCCTCTGCTCCAGTCTGGTTAAGTCGGTCCTGACACTTAAGTGATAAAGTTGAAAGAAAAAAAAACAAAAAAAAAAACATGGATTGAAATGCCAAGCCAACATTTAAATAGTGCTTGGTATCATAAGTATTATTTTTATAATTGAGTTCATCAGGTTGCAGTGAAGAGACACCTGAAGTTCACCCGAGTCTCACAGATTCTCTCACCCTCACCTTCTGCAAAGTTTACAGCCCTTCATCACCTCCTCACCTCCTCCAGAATTAGCATTTTCCTCTTTGGCGTTTCCCTCACAAACTCCTGCACAAATTAGCAACTTGTTTTAACAGAGCCGAGTTGGGAAGAGTTGTTAAGTTCGAGGTGTTTTTGCAGGTTTTAATAAAACTCGAGATCTGTTTTCTGCTTCAATAAGTGGAAAAAAACAAACAGTTGCCGATGTGTGAGTGTGAGGACACAAACTACCTCATCTGTCATGAATCCATTAAACAACAATCACTGAAAGTGGAGATTCATTTGTGGGGATGTTGTATTTTGAGCTGTGATTTTGTGCGAGGCTTGTGCTAATGAACATTGCCAGAGAAGATTAGACTGTCTTGTCCACTGCCTGCCGGTCAGTGTCGAGACCTGAGAGCGAAATGGAGCAGAGTGGTGCGAGCCACGGGAAGCAGAGGGAACTAAGTACAGAGAGGCTGCATGAACCCTTGCTGCGCTGCTTCTGTGTGCAGATTTTTTTTTTCTTCTTCTTCTTTAGCTGAGTGACTAATGGCGGACTTTCAAACACGGCCCCAATTTTAGCAAAAATGTGAATGTTTCAATTTTGGCTGCGGCATATTGATTGCTTGCTCAGTGCTTAGCTAAGTGCTACTTAACAGACTCAAGAGCAGATGTATAACAAAAACACTACCCCTCAAACGATTATTATATGTCGAGTATGGCTCGCTGCTAAAACACCGGCCCACATCATTGCCGGCGCCTCGTTGGCACAGTTTCAGATGTCATAAGCTTGTCTTTATTAATAAGTAGTCAAAAAATAATAATAATTACCTGGTGTACGTTTTCTGCATAAATCACCAAAATGAACCCACATTGCTCCTAACAGCCAGGAAAGACCTACGCAGCTTTAACGACTGCTTTTACATCTGCTGGGTTTTGTGGCCAGTGTTTCGGCATTTGGATTCTTCACGTGAAATCAGATCGAGGCCAAAGAACAACAAAACAAACAGATAAAAAGAAAAGTGACTGTATTCAATTTGTTTTCACTCTGATCTATATCTTACTCATTGAACGTGTTCGCGACCGTCACCTTGCATCATCGGCTCTGCGGGTGGTCAAATCAAACTCTGATGATTGACAGCAGGGCCTGGAGCGCTTTCCTTCACCTAATGACTGGCTGTGTTTGTCTCCTCTGGTGTCACAAAGAGCTCATGAAAAAAATAGCTGATGGTGCCGGGGCTGCAGTCAGACTGATGAATACTGATGGACGGAGGAGAATGAAACAGAGGCAAGTTGAATCATAACATTGTGAGAGAATCGCTTCTATCAGGGAGTGCTGCAATGTGAGTTTTACTTCACTTTGACCCCTTTTCACTTACTGATGTATCAGTAGTGATACAGCTGTGTTGCCATGCTTACAAAATAATCACGTACAAATATAGACTCTACATCACTTTTGTGTACGTTCAGATGGGTCTGACTGTATTTTATTCCTGTTTGAGTCTCAGGAACAGTTTTCAGATCTGCTAAAATAAACTGAACCAGGAGTTAGTCTGAGGTGCACCTGAGAGAGACATAGGTTATCTGCTGATGTGGTTGTGAGAAAATTTTCAAGCAAAAGCGCAGTGTTAGCGTTGTTGTCAGATGTGTTCATGCAATAATGTCGCTTCAGAAAACCTATATAACAAATGCAGAGTTGATATGTTCAGTGTATCACAAAAGTTTTTCAAAGTTTAATTGCATATCAGCAATAATTTTTCTTTGCTTTTGAGTGTTTTTAGCTCACATCAAGGTGGCTGGGGCCTCAGTGACCACTTGTCCTTGGTCACGCTTTCCCCTCCCCTGGCGCTCATGTGTTTGACTGTGGTCTGGGGGAGCAAACTCGGCATTGTTGCTCGACGAGGCTCAGTGCAGACAAGCTGTGTTGTGGCCCAGGGGAGTTGTGTGTACACACACACACAGATAGAGAGAGAGAGCAGCCCAAGGGAGTCCTCTATGAAGGGATGAGTGTAAACATCCAGTGGCAGTCAGGGTGTTGGTGGCCCTGTGAAGTGGAAGCAGTGGTCAGGGCATGGTGCTGGCTGATAAGCACTGCTAACATACAGGGGAGAAGTGAGTTGGTCATCCCTGTTAAAAACACCGGCAGCTACCCATTCCCCCGGTGCCATCGTACTGCTGCATCACACTCGGGCTCAGCCTCCTGCAGGGGGAAGCGAAAAGTGGAGCAAGGGCATGACAGGCCTTCACTTTTGGTACAAGTCTGTGTGAGTGTGTTTTTATGTGAAAAGGCCAGACACAGAAGCACTGGGGTCCATCATACATAAGGTCATGTATGGACAAGTTTAAAAAAGAAATAGAAAACTGGCAGCTGGGTCAAACTTTTTTCCATCGAGCGAGAGTTACAATAATCAACACACGACTACTTGGCTGAGTTTAGGAAAAGATTGCACAGTTAGTCCTGTTTTTCGTCCACGCATCCATCCAACAGCATTTTTGCTCTTTATGCTTCATCAGCTGACTTTGTCCTTTCCTCCCATCGTAATTGCTACAGCCACTAAAGGTCCCTTAACAATAAAGCATAGCTATTGGTCATAATAAACTGCTATGGACTCACTTCTTACACAATTGCTATCCTTGGAAGCACTAATGCGATGAGAGGAACGAGCAAGAGGAGTACCAGCTGCATTTATGAACAAATATTTATACACTGGGACTGAAATTAAATCCCAGAATATCAAATAAAGCTACACATTGGACTGTAACCGTTGTCGGGGAGAAAAAAAAGCATATATAAACTGAGGGTATGTGTTTTTCTGCGTGCATGAGACTGCCATGAAGTCCACGGTCAGCTTGCAAATAAGCCCTAAATTTCACTCTGCCTTTGGTGATGTAAAGCATGCACTTTCCAGCGACTGCAAAATAAGCTGCTGAAACGCACACTATGACCAGTGCATGATGAAAGCATTTTTTGTAAGGATGGAGTTGTCCTGTATGGTTGTCAACACAGTAAATAGATGTTATTTAGTTCCCTTCATCGCAGTTTACCGCCTGCTATGCAATTAGTCAGACTGGTTTTGTCTGATCAGCTGATCTAAAGTTTTACTTCAGTATCTAAAAGCTTGTTTTAAAAAAAAAGTAAATTAGTGGAGCAAACAGTGCCAATGAAAACCAAACACTACTGGTTCACACATCTTCTCTTGGTGATGGTGATGTTTATAACTGTCACACCACATTACAGTATGTGGCTCCAGTGCTGTTGACTTGCTCAAGGCTACATGCAAAAACCCGTGTTGACACAAATACATGTTGTGCAGGTTGAAAAAGAACAAACAAACAAAAAAAATGCAGAAGCTGTAGTTACAAGGAAGCTTTGTTGTTCTTTATAGATCTACTGAGTCTCACGTCTCTGATCAGGTCCCTGAGAGGAAAAACCGGGAGAAAAATAATAAGTTGGAGATACTGACGGAAAGAAGGGAGAGGGAGAGACGAGATGCTCTTCCTGATGACTGATAACAGAGCTCCATTTTGCAAAATACGCACACAAAAACAAAATCTGTAAATCTGTAAATCCCCATTTGATTGTCAAGATTTTTGTTTTTGGCTTGCAAGGAGAGAGGTAAGATAGCATTTTACTCCAACACAAACATTCAAACAAACAAACAAAAAAGTGTCCCTTTCTTACTTTTTTCTGTATCCCATGGTAACAAAAGAAAATCACAGAAGCCAGCAGTGATTATCTGCCGCTTTTCTATCCAGGCTCCTCATCAAAGTCAAGTATTCAACCCCTTAATCATTCCTCCATCTTCTCTTTGATTGTCTCACTTTCTCTCCATCACTCCCTTCACTTTCCTCACACAAACGTTACCCCCTGCCCAGATGACTAAAGTGTCTTTGTTTTTTGTTTTTCCCCTGCATGTAGTCGAGCCGCCTGATGGTGTCTGTTCAGCAGTGTCCACTGGTGCAAATAATGGAGTGCAAATGGGGCTAATGTACTGGTTGACATGCCAGCTTTTACAGATCAGGCCTGAATTGATTTACCTGCAATTTCACCAGTGAGTTTTTGCTGTAATCTGCATATGGTGGGGGGAAAAAATAAATGCAGAGGACATGAATGTGTGGACATTTTAGAAAAATCTCTGGGTTGCTGAGACGTTATGTGAACATAACCTTGGGAGTATGAATGGGACCAGGATGAATTTTGCTTCATTTTTGTAGAATTCAGGTTTTCTCAGCGAGAGCCAGTTCTCTCACTTTCTGCAAACATTTTGAGGCGCTATTGTGACAGTTTTCAGACAGACAATGTGTGAAATGTTGGGTTAGCATTGTGGCTGTCATCCTTCCTGTCACATTGCCACTCCAGCACTTACTGTACTGCCTGCTCACAGCATTGACAAATACAGCAGCACATGACACTTAGACCAAGAATGTACCTTTTGTGGCCAGGGCTCACTCAGTGGGCAGCATTTAATCAATGGTGACAGGAATAGTGATAGTCTGCATCGACAGGACGGCTGAATGACACAGTGTCACATTTGACCCCTCGTCCTGATCACCTGCATCACCTGACCAGACATCTGCAGCCTCAAACCCACGGTGATTGAGTCAATAAATCACTCATAGACGAAGTCAGGGGAGAACGTGCATTTAATCCCCCTCAGCAGCCCTGCCTCTCAGCACCAATAAAGCAGCAGCCTTCATCAGTCCTAGCTGGCTTTTGTGTTTGTCCCTAGCGTGTCACATCCTTCAAAACCTCCCACAACAGTGTATTCATACAATTTATGATCTAATTAGAGAGCATAATGAATAGTCAACCATTTGTAACGATCATGATTAAAATGTTTTAGCGATTGCCAAAGATTAATTGTTTCGGTAATGGCTTCAGATTGATGCAATTTGCATACATATGGCAATCATGAATTTTTGTTCCTCCTCTCCTTGATGTGCGAGCTGTAAAAGCCGTGTTCTGACAGTACAGCAAATTTTTTTTACCAAAAAATATATATATAAATTTTTGACAAAACTTTCATATTCATTATGTCATTATATGGCCACTACAGCTAGACAAGATCAGACATACCAAGTGGTACTGATATTGATAATCTTATGTTTAGCGTTTTAACAGCGTGTACAGCACGAACTGAACTCGTAGAACTTGCTGAAACTCTACCTTAGAATAATCATCTCTATTAATTTCTGGCAGCAATGCAACAAAAAGCTGTTCACTAACTGCCAAAAAACATCAGATGACAAAGAGCAGTGTTTTACATCAGTACTTGAGGATTTATATCTCTCAGAATGCACGCACCATGGCTGGTGCTGCTAAGTCAAACAGTGCAATTATCATTGCTGCAGAAGCCAGTTTATGTTTTATCACATAAACAATGTGTCATAAAGCAGGAGAGCAATGTTACTCAGAGCTAAATATTTTTTTATTATTATGCACAAAGGCAATTTTTCTTTACATGTAAAATTATGTACATAAATCCTAATTACACTTGTGGTTTTGAGATGTTCTGCATTATGGCACATTGTGTGAGTAATAAAACACATTGGTTTTCCTGGGATTTTAAAAGTAATCTCTGTCTGTGAGTCTGCAGAAGTGTACAGTAATGTGGCGATAATTAGGGGCTGGAGATGGTTCCAGTGAAAAAGAATAGCTAAGAGCTGCTCATTAAAAAAAAAAGAAGAAAAAAAAGACAGAGGACAGATGAACTTGTTCATCGTCTGGAACTGTCAACTTTGTTCAGAATTCAAAATGATTAACCGTGGACATGGCCTAGTTCATTTCAATCTGGGTGAACTGAAGTTTGAGTTAGCTCTTGTTTAGCATGAGCTTCTACCACACTGTCCATGATGCCTGCATGGCTTAAACTACCAATGTGTGTGAGATAACGAGTTAAGCACTCACTGTTTTGCACAATGCAACCATTATAATATTTCCCTCATCTGTCGACATTTAGTTCATTAGAATGCACCTTACATGAGCAGAGAGGCCCAGGATAGATGCTAGATAAAGGATGTCATATGCTGTACAAATTGCAGAATCCTTAGAGACAAATATCCAATTTTGGGCTGTTTTGTTTGAAATTTGCGGCAGTGCTACTGTAAGTGCCCAGTTGTCACACCGACTGACAGCATCAGTGTTAATTAATCTGTATAACTGTCAGACATCAGGTTTACCAATTTGCCATAATCTCTCCCACTACATCCTGAGATTACACTGCTTGGCCCCCTTCTGTGTCCATCCAAATATTGGATCAGTCCTAGATCATCCGTCCAAGCCAACAGAGCCAATGCAAAGTCAAATTTTTTATCCCTTGGATGTAACCTTATGTCAAATAGGTTTTACTGGAATCGGTGCTGGCGCGTGTTTTCCCTATCCCCTATTTAACTGGCTAGGCCTCCACTCAAATGGCAGCCATAGGGATCAAGCTTCTGTCTGCGACAACATGACCTCATTCCTTCAGCTAATCTACAGCAGCACTAGCAGTGAGTTCCTGAAATCCAGTATTAGAGCGTATGAAAAATTGGAAGTTTTTAGTACACTGCTCAGTGTACATTAATGCAAACACGAAAAATAAAAAGGAGAGCCATCGTGACTCAAATGTGTTAATCTGAAATCCCATGCTCGCTCTACAAATCCCATGCCTCTAACAAGGGTCGAGATATCCAACATGTAGGGCAGCAGATTGGGAATGTTCTTGATTTTTACATTCTTACAGTCTTACGCTGTGTGGAGAGCCAGGCTATGATTTAGTGGAGGTGACTAGCATTTGGCCACAGTGGGTGTTGCGCTGTCACGCCCCTCAGTGTCATCATCCCGTTGGCCTGCTTTCATGTGCACAGTCTCAGCACACACACGGAGCTCCTTGTCATTTCAGTCAATACCCACCCACATCCAGCCTGTTTCTTTATTCTGAATATCTTGCAGTCTTTGTTGCCTTTCTCTGTGACATTTTTTCTTACACTTTTAGAAATAAGCTTATAATATGACATAAGGCAATAATGAGAGCTCGGGGCAGATTAAAGAAAACAAAGTAATTGACTGCTCTAAGCTGTTGGCTTTGATAAATTTTTATTTTTATGAGCAGCAATTCAATTTCCCATTATTTTTGGTCTCATTCTCTTCCTTTGTCTCCTGTTTTTAAGACAATAATGTCTTAATTACATTTTACACCCCCTCCCTCTTCCATGGCTCATGTATGGGTTGCATCCTGACCCAAAAACAGCAGCATTGCATTATGTAGAAATGGGATCCACATTAGTGCCATCTCATCATCATATATAATAGCTATCCTCAGGCTGTTACTTACAAAATTATGTTTTAAGGATTCCAATAGGCTCATTTGTTTTATGTTCAATAATAACCGGCGTCGGATTAATTTGGTCTTTCTAATGTGAAACTCTTCATCTAACATGAAATCCACAGCTGATGTGATCGTTTGTGTTTTGGCCTCTGGTTTTCCTCTTTTCATTTCCTCACAGTTACAGAGCTATCGACTTTGTTCATTGTTCAGCTGGTGATCACTCAGCAGATGAGTGAAAGAATAAACTAGTCACCCTGAGTGCAGATTACACTGATGCTACTTTGGGATCCAAATGATATTTGTTATTCACCGACAGCGGGATAATGATTTTCTCAGAACTAAGATGCATTTAAGGCGTAATCTTGCCCAGGTTTTTAAATGAAATATTTCTTTCCTCAGAGGAGCTCAGGGGCTTCTCTGAATTCGGCTCGAATTCATTTTTCAGTGTTCCTGCCCATATGATTGCTCTTGATCTGTCATGGATTCGTTCATGTCATGAGGGTATGGCCAGCACATATTTTGAACCTCTTCTCATTTGAAGTCAGCCGCGCTCCTCTGACAGTTATTTCTTCTCCTTTTTTTTTTGAAAAGAGGCACGAGTTTGTTCCCAGAACTCAGGTCCAAGCTCGGCGTGTCAGTCATCTGCCTGCTTTTCCTTTTAATTAAAAAAAGACTGTGAAGGAGATGTGAAGACGTTAGATGAGGCATCACCACGCTGTGTGTGTTTTTCAGGAATCCAGACATGAATGAAGAGAGGATTTGCCTGAAGGCAGTCAACTCTTCTCCTGCATGTGTGCAAAGCATACGCTGCTTTCTTTGACTCTTTTTTTGAACAGCACTGGTCTGTGTGGAGCCACCTGACTGTAAACATGTCCACTGTTTGGTGACAGTCAGCATTTCCTCAGTTATGTAGCACTCAATACAATCCACTCCAGGTTAAAATGACTAAGTAGCACTTTAAGGGGCACTCCCTTTGATCATCTTTGTCCCTTGATAGATGTGTAGCTTTTAACCCTTTACAGCTACGTTACTCATCCATTCACCGTCTTGGTCTGGATCACACAAATATTGATCTGTAAAGGATGGAGAGATGAGGAGGCGGTCAATGGCAGCAAGAAATGAAATTGACCGTCCAATCCTGCTTAAGTTGTTGGCAAAAAGTGAGAATTTTAAAGCCTGAGATTCTTCTTTGACCAAGTTCAGTGAGGTGCCACAGATGGTATCAGAAGGTAAAGAAGGTAATGTTTGTTGCAGGATTATAGTGCAGGATTGCACTGTATGTGTAAACAGTGTCCAGTTCCTGTATTTTCAGGTCTGTCTGAAAGTGGAAAGTTCATATATTTGTTCATTGATTTTTTTTTCTTGCTCAGGTGCATACAATAGTGAGTATCATGAAGGACAGCAGAAGGACAGCAGGGGCTTTACTGAAAATAAGCAGGGCCGAGTCCACCGGCATGCGAGTGTCTCTGTAAGGCTACAGCGCTCAAAATTAAACTGTTTGCGAATAGTCTGCTCCAAAGTGCACTGAAGTCCTTCAAAAATAGCCAGTACCTCCCAACATCGAGCTGCTGGTGGAGGAATAGCCAGTGTCTGACAAGAGTCGGTAGGATTCATCCTCTGGGGTCAATGAATGCTTGTTCCAAGTGAACCATTAAATTGTTGATATGTTTGTTGTGGACTAGCTGATCCCTGAGCCTCAGAAACATTCAAAACACTTTTTCACTTGTTCTCACTTAATTAAGACCTTTCAGTTGGTGGACCATCAAATTACCTGATGAAGGTTTACCAACCTAAATGAAGTAATTAAATAAAGGGAACTCCAGCACCCAGGAGTGTAGCAGGAGCTCTGATTGCTTTTGAAAATAAAACAGCGCAGAGCGTCGAAGCTAGACGAGGAGCTCTGACGAGGGAAGGATGATAGAGAGCGACATGAGACAGGTCCGGGTGCGTGTACAGTAAAGGAAGCAGCATGTTTCAGAGGAAGGAAAAGACAGAGGCAGACGAAGAGAGGTAGGAGAAGAGACGCAGGGAGGGCGAGATGAAGGAGTGAGAGGAACGCAGCAGAATGCATGGGTGGAGATGAGCTTTGTCTGGCGAGCGTCTTTATCTGATAGTGTTAATCTTGTCCCCCGTTCACAGTGTTGCCACGCACCAGCACTTTTAACTAGCTCAGATAATGGAAAGAACAGCATCAAACTCATTAATTGAATTAGCTCTCTCTTTATCTCCACATCTGCCCGTGTCCGCTCGCCCCTAAAAACACCGACAACTATTCCTCAGCTAATTGACTCAGAGCATCCCCAGCCCAGCCCCGTTTCACCTCCCTAATTTATTGAACCAGCCCAGAGCCCGGTTCGCTTGTCGCTGGCTACTATCTAATTTAATTTTACCCTGTAGTGATGGAGATTATTTTGTTTTTGAGCTAGAGGAATAAAGCGGGAGGGAGAGAACATGAAGCAAGCTCAACAGCTTGTGCGTTTATTTCATAACTGGATTTAGCTGCAGGTGTTTGAGAATTAAGGGACACAGGCCAGCTAAAGTAGCTGAATACGATTTGGCCAATTCCGGCTGCTGTCAGAAAATTGAATTCAGCTAAACTAGCTTCTTTGAAATTAATTTGGAAAATATGCTAAACCGTGAGTTATTGCACGTTTCACATTTATCTAACTAACCACTGGACCAATTCTGGAGCCGAGGGGCTTTTTTCCTTTCAGCAGTTTCAAGCTTTTCAGTGGGATTAGTTAATGATGCC
The DNA here is from genome assembly GCA_900303245.1 of Selene dorsalis. Lineage (NCBI taxonomy): Eukaryota > Metazoa > Chordata > Actinopteri > Carangiformes > Carangidae > Selene > Selene dorsalis. The sequence goes on from OMNW01008687.1 coordinate 34,393, forward strand.
TCAGAACCTGCAGGGTGCAGGTTATATATGAATGTACGGTGACTCATCTGTATTGCAGCTTTGCTCCATGTGGCTCTTCCCTTCGCAGGGGCCACTCCGTGATGGAGAAACCAAAGGTGGTTCCTTTGTTGCGCGGCTGATATCTGAGCAATTGTTCTCGCTTTCATTTATCTCTGCTAAAGGTTAGCTTTGTCTGCTAGCACACTCTCTCCCAATGAGTTAACATTATATCAGATGTAGACATCAGCTGAGGTGTGCGTGCCGTGCGTGTCTGTAGCCTATGTATGTGTGTGCGTGGATGTTTGTGTGTGTGTGTGAGAAGTGATTGGCATCTCTCACTTCTGAGTCTCCATCCTCAGAAATGATTTAGCACCAGGATGCTGACACAGACAGGCGTTTTCCTCCTGATCCCTTCTCTTTTCATTATTGTTATTTTAACTTAAAGCTTTGTGGGGAGGGAGGACGACTTTGCAAATGGCCTCCTGATGATGACAGCGATGTCAATGTTTTCAATCCCCTCCACACTCTTGAATGTTTTCCTCTATCTCCATCTGTCCTTTTTCATCCACACTGCTATAACGCCTGTCTTCTCTAATCTGCCCAGCAGGCCTGTGTAAACCACCTCTTTCTGCTCAAACACCTTTAACGCAGAGCCATCCTTCCATCCTTCCATCCTTCCATCCTTTCATCCCTCCCAGCCCGTGCTCAAATACTCAAGTTTGGCTTTATGGAAATAACAACTTTCATTCCAAATGCAGCCCAATGTGAAAGAGTGCTGACAAAAGGGTAAAATACTAGGGATATACAGAGGATATATTGTGCATGACTGAAAAGAATTACAGCAATACAACAATAAAATGCTGGAAATGGATAAAGTCAACGAAGTAGATAAACGCAGGGGATAGGCAGGGGGAGCTTTGAATGCATTGTTTTGAAAGCTTCTAATTACACATGTTGAACTACAGCAAACCTGTCTCAGAGAAATCGGGTTGGTTAACAAAAGCTACTCTGAAAAAATAGTTCAAACTACTTAGTAAAAATAGGTGAAATTGATATTAAAGGAAAATGTTACACTAAAATTGCATTTTACTCAATTGAGTTTATAGCAAAAACAGTGCCTGTTTGTAGGTGTTAATGTGAATCAAACAAATACAATACCCCACTATCTCTGGGAAAATGCAAAGAATGTCAGTTTTAGTCTTGTGATAAGTATAGATCCAAAGGGAATGCCAACAAACTTCACATCCAGCAAGAGCCGTGGGGGAAAACAAACCATTCCCCCAGCCCGCTATACTGTGAAACTGTCAGGTACTGAAATGACGTTAAGTTTAATCGTAATCGTAATCATCATATCGATAATCATAAAAGATGTCTGGGAATGACACTTGTGTCGGATCACTGACCCAGTCTTTTAAAATGCATGGACAACAATCCCCGATTGACTGAGTTTTTTCATTTATAGCTCTTTGTCAGCAGATACAAGTGATTCAGAGTAAGACATGACAGCGGACTAGCGTTAGACAAAAAGTTTAAATGCCACATTTTCACAGTATAACGGGCTGGGGAATGGTTTGTTTTCCCCCACGGCTCTTACAGATGTGACATTTTGTGGGCGTTCCCTTTGTTGCCGACTGGATCTACGTCCATCATTAATCTTATCAGGAAATTTACCATCGATGGTGATGCTGTGTGAGTATGGAGCAAACAAACACGTTTGATATGTGTCATTTGTTACAAAATACTGAAGAATATGGCAGGCACTATGAAATGCGCCTGGGAACAAAGGGTTGTCAACAATACATTAATAATCATTCCTCTGAAAGATTTAAAAAAACAAAACAAAGGTAGGTATGTGGACTAGTGAGCAGAACCGCCTTACTCATCACCTATTCACCATAGTACAAGAGTGTAAAAATATCATTTAAGTGCTTGCAAAGTAAACTACCTTGTTTGATTAACACATAAATTGCTGTCATCTTATCACTGATGTGGACTGAATACTTGCTGCACGTGTCTATGTAGAAGTGGAACATATAAGTCTGTCAGTGGTTGTAACACAGAATATTACAGTGGATCCATGGAGTTTATTTTTCATCCACCTGTCCTCAGATCTCTAACTTTGTTTTCACAGTCGCATTCATTTTACAACAATTCAGCACAACAAGGTCAATTGTTCATAAATTTGAATTAATGTAATTTAGAAGTGGAATGGAGTTTGTAAGGGCAACCTAATACAACTTAAAGCTACTTCAGGAGGTTTGTCCTTTATAGTGAGTTCAGCATTAACCTTCAATCACACTATCACAGACACTACATTATAAATCAACGTAATGATTGGAATAAGCAACATCTCCGGTTGATAACATTTTAAAATTGAGCCTCTTAGTGACAGAACTATGGCTGTGATTGTGGTCCATAGATAAGTTGTGTAAAACCAAGATCTTTCTATAGAATAAAACCTAACCGTGATAAAACCTGTGGTAAAAGCTTTGGGGAATGTGATGAAACATGGGGCCTCGATTTGATGCTCTGCATACAGTAACGTTTAGTTTGTGAGATTAGCATTTCAAAATAGAGGCAAGATATTCAAAAGAGCTAAACAACATCAAAGGAGACGTATCTGCTTTCAAAAGGCCACACAACTAATGGCAGCTAACACCCCTCCACTGTTCCCCTGTCTAAAAGAGAAGTAGGAGTCATATGTTGCATTGTCTCCTCTGGCCTCAAACACACCGCCCTCTTGTTTTTTCATCAGCCTCTTCAAACTCAAGTCTTTCTCCTCTTGTCTTCACTCATTGCCATGGGAACCAAAAGAGCCCCATTTAGGCATAAAGTAAGAAACGTGCTTTTTAAAGGAAAGCATGTAATGCATTATTCTTGTAATTTTGCTCTATTTGATGACTGTTATTCAGACATTACCATTACGGGCTCCACTAGTGCAGTTGTTTTCATAGAAAGGTGTGCTGTCTTCTCCTCTTCCTGTTTTTCATTTGTCTTCAAGTGCAGCACAAAGGAGCCCTATACCCCAGGTTTGTGTCTATTAACCTGTGGATTTATATAATACTTGGTTTCAATGAAATACCAAGGCATAGGTCGTGTCTATCATGGAAACTATTTTAAAGACTCATAATACAGGCATTTGTCATAACTTGTTTCCTGTAGCTTACTATATGTGTGAGCCTTTAAGACTCCAGACACAGCCAGAGACAGTCATTCATTAGCATCATGATAATGGCCACCTTTGCCTTTATCCAGCTGACTGCTTTTAAAGCAAGTCTGCAAGCTGCTTCCTAGATGTATGCCTCTCTTACTCCTTATGTGGTCCTCAGGAGCAGACATGCATTAAGATTAGTAATCATTGTTGTGTAATACACACTGTATAGTACAGTTTTGTGGTGATGAGAAAATGGATGCTATTTCAGGCACTACTTAAGGTTGAATGAGCCTTTCGTCAGATGTGGGGACACCTTAAAGTGGAGACACAACAACATTGATCTGTGTGTCAGTCTGTCAGTCTACAGTACAACCTGACCAACTGTAAGATGAAATATGGCACCCAGAATCCCAATGACTTTATTGATCTCTGACTTTTCCCTCGCTACACCATTAGGTTCAGATTATTACTAAACTATTGGATGGGATGCCATGAAATTGAGTAAATGGATTCATATACACTTCCTCAGGATTACTGGTAATCACTTTGGTGACCCCTCAGCGTTTCACCTCGCACCTCATCCTCAGGCCAAAATATCAGTTTGGAGGCCGAATTATCTTGCAATTTAAAATGAGCCTCAGATATACGTTGTGTTTAGCACTAAGCAGCAATTGCTAGCCTATCAACAAAGCATGATGAAGATCACAACATTAGAACTACTTCTAATATATTCATTCACTAACCACTGGCTACAATATGCAAGCAATGTGACAGTGATTAACCTGTATTAGCATGCTGATAGCAGCGCTACTGTACAGAGCTGTAGACTCCTAATCTGGTTTAAACCTGTTTAAGACACAGACAAAGTGGATGAGGTTTATAACGTATTGTATTTTTACAGTTTTTAATCATTTTATTGTGCAACTGCCTTGTAAGTTTACTGTTGCTATCTTGATACACTGGTAGTTTGTCTGTGTTGTGTCAAAAATGTTCACACTAAGTACCTTTAAGTAATTCAGAATCGTTTGCATTCTATGTAATTTCCATATGTGTAAAGTACATTAATATATTGATGTGTGCAGGGTATTTCATTCAGGCATGTCATAGCGCAAGGTGTGTTGACATGTTATTTGGGCAGTGGCCATGCAGGGGTGCCATTTCTGTGCATCAATCAGGAAGAGCCTCGTCTCATCTGTAAATACTCATCCCACTGATGCAGGGTTTCATGGAATTAATGAGGCAG
>OMNW01008687.1:38904-51121 GCA_900303245.1 Selene dorsalis
GCTCCTCCTCCCTCACCAGAAATCATATTAGCCAAACCAATCTCATTTACAAAATGCCATTTGTTAATTTAGCCCTCTTGCTCGTTGGTTACAGCTCGGGTGTGTGTCTGTCAAGTTGCGCATGGGTGTGAAGGAAGTACGAGTATGAAGCAGGAGGATGAAAGGAAAGAGAGACAGGAAAAAGAAATGAAGAAATAAAGGAAAAATCTTCTCCTTTGTCAAAAAACTACTTTTTTTTCTGAGTACTATTGGAGGCACAAAAACTTTTCACCATTTATTTGGAAAAGAGCAGAAAAAGGCGAGTGAGAAGTAGCTGTTGTGCATCATCACAAGTCCTAAAGCGTTCCCAACCCTCAAATTAGAACTCGATGTTTGATCAATACATCATAAAGTATGCTGTGATAGTTTAGTCCCCGTTAGGTGATTATCCTTCGCCCGCCGTCCACTGTCAGTGCTGAATCTGCTAGCGAGTCTGTAGTAATTACTGCGTCGTGGCTGAGGTGACAACTGGGAAACAGGAGGGCAGACGGCAATCAGTCATCTCCTCCTAGTTATTGTCTGCATCTACCACACCAGTGGCCTTTATCTTGGTTCGACAGGAGCAGCGACCAACGCGAGGCCAGTTATTACTGGCCCTGCGGCCGGGATAAGATCAAAGAAGACCGGTTGAACACGGAAGATGAAATGACTATGGTCTTCTAAGGACTGCTGCATGGTTTGTCATGTCATTATCCCCCCCTTACCCATGTTAATGGTCTTTTTTTTTTTTTTCTTCATCTTTACAAGTCGTCCGCAGTCTCATAACGAGGACGGTCTCCAATTATTTTGATGTGGGGGGAAATTACCCATCATTCGTGCTTTAGCGAATAGAAATGTTTCTCTCCCCTCACCTTTTTGTGCTGTAGGTGTTTTACTTTAGATCTGTGTTTTCTTGCCATCTCCCTTTTTTTCTCTCTCCCTCTCTCTCCCACATAAAATATTCTGCCCCATTTGTACCAGTGGTTTGAACAAGAGCGGTTCGTACTGAGAGAAGCTCATGTGCTTCATGGTAATTTCATCTGACAGAGGAGAAGGAGAGCAACAGTGTAGTCGGTCTACCGGAGGCGGAGGAGGTCATGGTTCCGCAGCATCCGTACAGCCTCCCACAGACTGTGACCACAAGCGATGGAACTGATACAAGGACGAAGGGGGTGGAGTGGGGGCAGAGGTGGCATCGGGGGCAGTGGTGATTAGAGTCCTTTAAAGGCCCTGGGTGTGAAGGAACATGAGTCTGAAATGGAGCTCGCTGCTGCTTTTAACGCTTGGATATTACAGGATGTTCAACAGGACTTGTTATGTCTTACTCATTCATTCAATATGTACACTCACTGTGATGAACAAACTTTCACAGAGGTTAATTTGAACTCGCTACCCCCCGACGCTTGTTTCAGCTCAGCCAACATGCCATCTGTTGTCCTGATGCTATGTTGCATCACTGCTAATGTAATAATTTGGCTTGAACCTGCCAGATTCACTATCCTGAAGCTAAATTAAACCATTTTAATCCTACTCACTTGGTCATTATAAATGCACCTCAGAATGGAGTTGAATCCAGTCGGAAACATTTTTTTTTTTATGAACCAGGAAAAGTGTAGTTTTCTCCAGACTTATCAACTGCAAACTTTCTTCTCTTCTGTTTTTGCTCCAGTTTTGTGCTTCTACATTATTAAATCGTATTTTTGATGAATCTGTTACAGTCGTCCGACGTGATTTTTTTTGTTCATCACCTAGTTGAGTGTCTGCGCCTGTGTGAGACAATGAGTTTTTGTTTTTGTGACCTCTGTGAAGAGCAATTAAAGCAATTTCTCATTTAATTCCTTTCTTTTGACATGTTTGTGTCGAGTAACAGAGATCATTTTTAGACTCTAAAAATACGTTTGCGAGCTGTTCCGGCCGTAGTTTCAGATTAGCTTTCCTTTCTAAACCTGTGCAAATGTGTGTGTTTCAGGGTCAAGCTGAAGGATGGCGTGGTGTTCCTGGGAGCCAGAGCCAGTAACCCGGTCGTGTGGACAGTGAGTCAGGATGTCAGAAGTGAAGGTCACAGAATTGTCACACTCCACTGTCGGAAGAAGGACAACAGTTTTAGTCAAAGGTATGTCTGACTCCGTTTTTCTCTGGAGAATTAATCAGTGTTGGAATGAAATATGACACGTACACCCTGATGAACAACCAGAGAGCAAGAGCACACTTTCTTGGGCAGCTGTCAGTGGAAAGCGATTGCAAAGAGTGAGGATAAGAGAGGACATGACTCAGCATCTGACCCGCTCACTCCCTGGCTCTTCAGTCAGGACCAAGTACAGTCAATAAAATGTATTGTTCAAGGAACAAAGTGTTGTCTTTCTGTTGCTCTTAAAAGATAAATCTGGTAACAGTCTATATTTTTCTTACTGTCACCAAACCAGATACCTGATACAGCTTATTCCTCTGTGAACTAAAACACATCACAGAGTCCCTGGCTCACCTGCTCTTTCATTGCCTTCAGCATGAGCTTGCAGAGTAACACATACACTACACTACACATACACCTCAGTGCTGTTGCAAATTATCGGACTCTTTAGGTTGAAAATAGTCCAAGAAAAGCACCAATTCCTCCTATAGAAAGAAAAAAATGTATAATTTTTGTTCAATTTCATCATCTAGCCTTTGGCTATAGAGCTCATTTGTGCATGTGCAGGGTTGGAGGAGGGCTGGAGCCAGTTCCAGCTGACATAGGGTGAGGTTGGGGTCACCAGTATATCACAGGCTCAACATATAGAGACAAACAATGCACACACACTTACATTCACAGCTACGGGCAATGTAGAGCTGCCAGTCAATCTAATGTGCAGGTTTTCGGACCATCAGAGAACCAACCCAGGCTCAAGGAGACCATGCAAACTCCACCAAGAATGGCCCAGGAATCAAACCCTCTTGCTGACAGGCGACAGTGCTGACCACTATACCACTATGCCGCCCTACAACTCATCGTGTTAAATCAAATTCAGTTGAAATTGTTATTTTAAATGTGAAATAACAAGGAGACAGCCAGTTGAAGTGTGTTCCCCCGAATAGCGAGCTTTCAGATCTTCTAAGTGCCCTACTGGCAGTTATGTATGTTTTATCCTATTAAATACAAGTCATGTATATTTAGCTGCTGAACATTTTTCATTGCACACCACCATTTCTCTTAAGACTGATTCTTCACCTTCTGCAGAGCCATTCATTTCACTTCATTTCAGTGCAGCAAGAAAATCAGCCGGCAGAGACTTGGGATGGGTGATCTATCAGAGTGTGTATCGCTGCGGGGTTTTATCATGGTGTGATAAGCATGGTTGGGAACGCGGTTTTTCAAAACTGGTGATGCGTTTAAAGATGCTTACATGATGAGAGAGGGCGCTTAAATATCCAGGCACTCAAGAGATGTTACATTAATAAGCTACTTTATTGAAAAATCAAATCTAAAAAGACAAGAAAATAAGCCCATATATATATTGTGAAAAGACTATGAGCGTGAATATGAACTATCTGGTTGTTTGTTCCATCACAGAGGAGGCTATTCAATAGCTGACACCCACAACTGTGTTGACAGGGAGGCTTTGAATGTAGCAGCAGGGTTCTGAAAAGAGTCCAATGCCATAATGCCATTACTGAATAAAAGTTGACATAAAAATTGAGACAATTCTTTACTATGAAGCCTTAAACATCTAAAAGCAAGTTGTTTTTCATACCCGAAAGAAATGAAATATCTAAAAAAAAAAAAAAAAAAATGAAAAGGCTGCTTGAAAAGGCAGGGAATCCATCTGAACCCTGAGGTGCAGCTTTGAAAATGGTTTGGCAGTAATGTGAGGCACAGAGTACACCTAATATGTACAGTAGTTTATAGACTGAAATACCAAAGCCACTAAGTCATCCTCTGGGTATAAGTGAGGGCAGAAAGTATAGCTTAATGTATCACAAGTTTGAGACACTTATATAAAGTCATGCATCATATGAGAATTTCTAACGGCACTGAATCTGCAGTTTAAAAAACTCAATGATGTCAGGAAGCATGAAACATCTGCAATTCTCTAATCATGAGAAAGCAATTTGAAGCATGCACAGCATGTACAGCACTCTCTAACCATGAGACATGACTCGCGTGCATAATTGCCACTTACATAACACTTTGTCCAATACTGAATAATAACCGCATCCGTATTTGACATTCAACTCAGCAGCTAAATGGTTTCAGGTGAAGACAAAGTAGCCCCACACAGGAAGTGACACACCCCAGCAGGGCTGTTATTTCCTCCCCGGTGTCAAGGTGACGACAGTGATGAATGACGACTCATCTATCATTTACATGCATCTCTTTCACAGTCCCGCTGAGAAGAGAAGACTTTGAATTATACAGGACTGTTCAAATCAAGGTCATACATGTTGAATCTGGTATTATGCTCCACAGTTTCTGTGCTTGACAAAAGACCACCTTGAAGTATTGTAATGATAATGAAACCCCTGCTGTGACCCTGCTGGTTTGAGCTTTCTTGAACTTTCATTAGTTTTTGTGCTTCTGATTTACAATCCAGAACAACAACGCAAAAAAGATTTCTTGACTCTTCCTTGGCCAGTGGAATTTTTTTTTTTTTTTAATTAGTTGTTATAGATTAATAAGCGCTTGCAAAATCCTGCTTCACTTTTAATACCAAAACAAAGAGTTGGGAGAGGAGCCCAGTGTCACCGTCTACGGCTCAGCTGGTGGGCTCTGTCGATTCTCTGCGGATGTATTTTTCAGACTACCTACAATAGAAAAAGGGTGAATAATGTAAAATGTGCTCTTACGCAGATTTGTTGAATTTTGTCTCAAGGCCTTGAAAGTAATCTCCCAAATTATTTTAATCTTTTATCACCCAGGTACCTGCAAGGATTTCCCTTTTGACACACTTCCCCCCGCTCACCAGTAATAGATCCATACTTGGGGAGTCGTTTTATTCAGCTGCTGTCCCGTGGGTAACATTTCCCATCAGTCAGTTTAAGTGGTAAAAGATCTTCATTAGCCAGAATTTGAATGGGGGTAATGGAAATATGGGGAGATGTAAGCCAAGGAGTTTGAAACGATAGGTGCCCTAAAACATTAAATGTCTCCTGATGTCAAATGAAGCTCACTTAACCGTCCATTAAAACAGCATCACTGCCAGAACCAGGAAGTCTCCTCTGACTCTATGTAGAAAGATTTCATAGCCAGAGGTGGAACCAGCAGGGGGCAGAGGCACAAGGACAGGCTTGATGTCTAAACGTCCAGCAGCCAATCGCATGACTTATGTTTCATTTATAGTCACAGAGACTTGGGTATAAAACATGTGAAATGAGTATATCTGCGTCTTGACTTTTCCAATGATGATATAGCTAAGTCAAGAAGCACAAGCTGCTGCAACGAGAGGTCTTTGATGATCTACTTCATTTACAGTCATACTTGATTTTGTTTCATCCACACAACAAAGCAAACACTGCAGATCAGCAGAGTGTTGTTTTATGGAATAAGAACCTCTCATTGGTTTGATTTGGCTCTCAGACTTATCCATGGTAGCTTCATTGGGACCTTTATGTATTTGTATTCTACCAAGAACTTTTCAATTTCAACTTGTAAATTTACTTTGTATAATTTAATTCTTCAAAGACTCTTAGTCTAATGCGAAAGTACTGGACTTTTGCTCCTAACTGAAATTTCACTCTTTCCTGATGAGCTCCAAATCTCAGCTTTGACTATGATGTTGACTTGCAATCAGAAAGAACTACAGAGCTGGGTGCTGAATAAGAGAAGGAAATCCTGGAGTGAGATGCACTTCAACCGAATTTTCCTAAAAATATCTCATCGACATAGCAGGGTACTGTTGTCTTTTTGGTGCTCTGACAGCAGAAAATAATTCAGGTTCTTCCAAATTGAGGATATTTGGCGGCATGCTGTGTGCAGTAAGCGACCGCGGCGCACCACGGCTCCCGCTCTCAACAGATGGCACGTCCTTCTCTTGTGAACAATGCACCGAACACAGTTTTATAAAACATCAAAGAAAACAACACACGAGTCTATGTTGAGCAGATTTAGCCACAAATAGGTTACTGTGTGCATGTCCGAGCGAGTCTCCAGGCTGTAATAAAGCTGACTGATGCAAGATCAAAGTGGCACAGTGGTCATCAAGACAATCCAGTCTGCTCTGTTATGAAGATGTATTAGGACACTTCAATGCTAAGAGGTGTCCTTCACGAGACAGCCCTCACCTCACTGTTACCATGGAGGGAGAGACTGCTTTTCATTACAATCAAGCTAATTCATATTCTCTTTTCTTACGCAAGCGCTATTAAATTCAAAATCCCCATCAGCTGTTGGTTTAATTAAGTATGAGAATGCAACACACGCACACACACGCACACACACGCCACACACGCCTGGGAACAGCATACACATGCACCCCGTGTCTGCCATGTTGATGCGAGTGCAGTAGGTGGGTCCTCCATGTAAATTGAGCTGTTGCTCAAGGATAATCACGTCGCAAAATCAAAAAGAAAGTCATCAGCCATGCACGTCAGGTGCTCGAGCTGCTTCTGGCTCTTTTATTTCTTTTTTTAATGGAAGCTAACACAATTTGGAGTTCCCGTTTGAGGGGAAGAGTCGAGAAAAGAAAGCAAATGAAGGTTTTGTTACAGTGTTGCGGCTCCGCGGCCCTGCGCTCTCTGTGTCAACTGGTAGCTTGTCCAAATTGTGATGGGAGTTCGATTTGCAATTGCAGGATGTGAGACATGGTATCTAACAACTAATTAAAGTAAACAGAATTTAAGGGCCTCCAGTTCTTAATCTGCTCCCACTCTCAAATTAACACATGCACAGAGACACAAGCAATAAAGTATTTAACAAACATGAGGCCTGTCTCAGCCCCCTGACATTACTCATTTAATCTATTTGTTAAAATTCTATGTTTTTTGGTTTTATTCAAATGATTCTGCAGAACATTATCTCGATTGATTTGCCCATTACAGTTTCCAAGAGGCGAAGCTGTTGTCTTCAAATTCCTCATTCTATCCTTTGATTGGTCATCGGTATTTTATTATCTGACCAAAGCTAATCAGATTCAGTTTACTACCCCGGGAAACAAAGAAAAACATCTCAGGAGTTTTGTTGTTATTGTTGAGACAATGAGAATTGGAAAGAAAATTGTTCCCCATTCCTTTGTAACTGATTGATTAATCAATTTATTGATTAACTGTTACATCTCAAGTATGAAGAATTAATTATGACCACTGTAGCTGCAGAGAACTCTCATCAGTGCTTCTCTTTGGTGAGCTCCTGAAATTTCCTCATAAATTTCATCATTTATTAGACAGGCAGCAGAATTCTATATTCAATATTATGAAAGCTGCCAAGCATAATAAAAAAATTACAAGACACATAGGTTATGACGGTCACGTACACCCCCCCTCCCCCTTTACTTTCTTGCATGCTGAATTTTTTGCTGGATAATCAAACTGTGAGCTGCTGGCAAGTACGAAAGTTTCAAGTTTAGTGAGCCGGACTGATGTAGTGATGATGGCCTAAAAAAAAAAAAAAAAACATCACCTTAAGTTTGCTCGTTCGCAACAAGTCACAGTTTATTAAAATCGTTTTATTTCCTCTAAGTGATCATTTTATTGCAGCAATCTTAGTCTGAACAAGACTTTGTGTAATTAACCTTGTGCTTACGCAGCCCCTCCATTAACGTGGCTGCATTTAATTGAGTCTTGTCCTACACGTGTTAAGTATAACAAACACGCTACAGTATCCACCACTATCACCTTGACTTTTGCAGAAAAGATGGTTAATGAGGCACAAGATGTAAAACTTCCACCACACTCACATAATCACCTGCATGACTGAAAGAGTCTGCATACAATGAAATATTTAATATGTGTTTTTCTCACTGTAAATATTAAATGAGTGCCATCTGTGTGTTGTCTGACGCACTCACACACCCAAACAAACAAACAAACAATTGAACAGAAAAAAAAAAAAAAAAAAACTCCCCCCGGCATCTTTTCACCTTCAAAGTCTACGGGATCATGATACATGCCACCATAGTCAATTTGTCTGCTGTTGCTAGATAGGACTCCTGCTGGGTAGAGAGTGGGAGTCAGGCTTACTCTACAAGACTGACAAGACAGCCTTACAACAACTACACAAATGATGCAAAGCCATGTGGAGCAAAGTTCTCGGGGCTGCTTATCTAAACACACAACCACCCATAGAGTTGCATCTGAGTGACACCACTGCAAGATAAATGGCACCGAGCTCAAAAACCAACAATATATGCTTTCCAGTGCATGTTTCATCAGGTTTCCACTTATTGCAGCTGTGGTGAAACTTATTTTAGGCATAGGAATTAAATAAATAAATAAATCTTACAGAGAAGTTACATGAAGAGTCTCTGAGAGTGTCTCTGCTGTGCCTTTGATGAGGAAAGTCTGCTCAGTGTGCAAATCCCAGTGCGAAAATAGGTTAAAGATTCAAATTGTTTTCCAGCAGTAGGTGAAATCATGTTTTAAGCATCAGTGAAATCGAGGCTTGTCACTCTGCGTTTGCCCCAGCCATCTGCTGAGGGAGGTGACATGAGTCTCTCTGAGGGTCTTTCAGTGAAACAGAGGAAGCATGCATCAATGAGGGGAATGGAAACCCCACGCTTGTTTTAGACTGAGATGATTAGCATACTCTGCTGTGAGCCCGGGAAAGAAAAAAGCTGCAATTCCCATATAAATAGTCCATAAAGATTCTAGTTAGATAAGATTGCCTCTGCTAAGCATTGTTATATCGCTGTGCAACATTTCCTTCAAGTGCACCATACATCCTTTTTTATTGTTATGCGAGATTACCTGCTTAGGTGTGTAAACAGTTGTGTTTCCCTGGGCTGGGCTATAACTCAGCACTATCATTTATGAACTTCCAGCTGAAACCCATAACAATGATAGGATCTCATCGTGTTACTATTGTCCAGATCAATGATTCTGAGCAGACTGGAATTCAAAAAAAAAAGAAAAAGAATAGTTTTTCTTTTTAGGAATGGCAGTGTTGGGGTTGTCAGCAGGTAGGTTGTCATCATATTTTAGAAACTATTGGATGAACTGTCATAAATTCTGTAGAGACATTAATGTTCTCTAGATGAATGAATCCCAATTATTTTTGTGATCTTTTGACTTTTCAGCTAGAGAAACCAAAAGGTTGACAGCTCTCAACATCTGATGGATGGATGGATGGATGGATGGATGGATGGATGGATGGATGGATGGATATTACATTAACTTTCTTTCAACTACACATCATGTCTTTCAACGTTTTGGCTATTTCATGTATCCTGTGGGATGTTTGTGCAAAGAGTGAGTAACAAAGTCAAGCTCAAGAGGAGGGGGAGGTGGATGGATGGGTCAACACAGGACACAACAGGCCTATTTGAAACCAGCACTTGTTTCTTTCCTTGACCGCTCTACAACCTTAAATCATAAACGCTCACTTAAACAAGAAATAACATGAACATAAGTGAGATGACGTCGCACACCCTGAACTTAACCAGACTGAGACTGTTCCATCAGCTCAACCATATGCTAAAGTTTTGAAACCTTCTTGAAGAAAGCCCAGGAGACTCTTCTGTGGGTTCTATCAGAGGGTCAGCAAAAGCGACCTGTCATTAGGATGGATGACAAAGTTGACGTGACATTTTCTGCTGTCAGCAGCATCTGCAGGTACTTCCTTTCAGGCTGTAAACAGCCACAACAAACATCGTGTTGAATATAACCCTAACATCCTGAATGCACCACTCACTGCTGCTTTTTAAGGTCATTGCCCAGTGCACAAGGTAATAAGTGAAGTCAGGTGAGTGTATCAGCATTTTTAGATCTTCTGATCTTTTGCTGATCTCTTTTCACCTCTGCTATGCAAGTTGAACACGAAGAAAACAATGTTCCTTCAAGCTGAAGAAATAAAACTGGAAAGGAAAAAATAGGATTTTTGAAAACCGAGGGTCTCTATCATCCTCAGTGGAAACTAGGCCCTTGCATATCCTCTGTAGGAATTAATTATGCCCAATGGTGCAGGAAGTGAGGTCAGAGAAGGACTCAATGGAAATGTTTCAAAGCAATACTTATCTATGATGGTACAGCAATTTCCACATGTACAGTAAGTAACGGCTGAGCGTGTCACCATGTTTAATCATGTTCATGATGTGCGCAATCAAACGTTCTGCTGATGACACCAGGGTAGTCACTAGACCCATCACACAAAGAATAAGGCAAACCACATGAAAGCTGCTTGTTGTAAAACACACATCAGGCACAAGAACAGCTCATTGTTTGAACATCTATATCAGTTTGCATACATCTGCTACTGCAATATGTATCTATTGGAAAATATGTAATGATAATAATTTCAACCATATCAAGGCTAAAATGGAAATGATAAAAAGAAACAATAAAGAATATGTTTCAATTCATCCAGCAGGGTTTTACAGCCAGAATCTGAACCTGAACAACAACATACAACATTAAAAACATGAGAGGACGCTTGTCCCTTTATTAGATGCTGTGTTCAATCACACATAGGTTACCTGGGGCCCCGGCAGTGTGAACAGCCCCTCTCGGCGCTACATACGGAAGCCGTGCTGCATTCATGATCTCATTATGCATGTCTAAGTGGCTCCGAAACAGCATGTACATTTTAACCCAATTTGATTGATTGCTTTCTCGATATGGTAATAATAGCCCGAAGTCTTGTATGGGGTGCAATCTTTTCCTGCTCTCATCACTTCTTCGCCCCATCTCCATGACAGGTCCTCTCACTCTCTCCACCCTTCATATGAAATGCAAGACAGTTATTATGAGGCCTCTCTTATGGAAATCCTGTCATTAAAAAATGGTAGAAATTTGTCACTCACACAGGCATTTGTTATTATGAGCAACGGTGTCATCCTACACTGGATATAATGATTATATTCCATATGGTAGCTGGTTGGGTAATGGGGGAATTTTTGGTATTTGAATTTGCCTGCAGAGCTACAGTGTGGACATAATAGATAATGGTTTGTTCATTCAGTGCTGACATTTAACTACACCTCATGAACTGTGAGTCCATGCAAATGTCCATTGTTTGGGCTAGTGAATATGTGTCTATAAGGCAGCTTTACTCCATGCTGGAGAGTCGTTAGAGTCGGAGTAACTGACAGAACAATGATGAGTGAAAATTGAATGAGAAAGAAGTTCAATATTCATTCCTCCTCACTTCACGGGGGAGAGGTCAGAGGGTCTTGTGCTGTTCTTTCTGATTGCACCAAGCTTAGCTCACACAGGGAATGAACACAGACAATCAATGGCCAGAACACGGCCAGGCCACTGGGAGTGCATTTACAACCCGAGTTAAATCAAAGGTCCCGTCAGTGCAATCTGATTCCAATGGAGGAACTCTCCATGCATCAGTGAAACGCATGGATGTTAATGACCCGACTTCTGCCGCCTTCGTGAGTGTGTGTGTGTGTGCGCGTCTGTGCGCGCGCCCACCGATGCACCTTTCTTATGTGTATTTCATTAAGAGGGAAATCAAAGAATAGACTACCATTAATTTGGGCCTTGAAGAGCATGGCACCTCTGATTAGTTCACGTTATAATCGGCTTAATTAAATTAAGAGATTCAGACAGTATGTGGAGTAAGAAAGAAGAAAGATAAAACACATTCATACACATTTGGAAGTCTGTCTGTGTCTGTGAATGTGTTTTCCTGCATGTCCTTGAATGTTTCAATGGTCTTTTGAAAGTACAATGTTACAGATGATGGATAGGTGAGGAGAAGCAATTACCCTCCCAGGTGGTCTAATTTGTATGTTTGTGAACCACTGTTTTCTTCAACTGGCTTATCACAGTTGCGGGTAGCATACTGTTTGGTATGAAAAATATGTGTATCCACTCTGTAATCCTCTAAAGCAATCATCTAGACATCTTATTTTAGTGTGTTTACCCGTAGGGCCACTAATGCATTGGTGAAATGCGTTCTCCTTGCTGCCTTTCTCATATTAGAAAACATTTCTACGGCGGTCCAAGACAGGCAACTATGTGATCGTTAGATGGATTTGCAGTATTGATCGGCCCTAATTTAATTTGCATGAGTGGCATGTGAGTCTTATGTGTTGCTGGGGCTTCTCATGCTTTATTCAATCAT
>OMNW01008688.1:24005-39175 GCA_900303245.1 Selene dorsalis
ACCAAGTGAAGATGCTGATTCATGCTGTGCTTTTTCTCTCTCCGCCAGCTGATTCAGTTTCTGTTCAGCCAGATGCAGTCCAACACACCCAGCACTGTGGGCCTAAAGAGAAAGCTGTGAGTGCACGCACACACCGCACGTGCACGCACACACACACACACGCATGGGCACGCACGCACGCACACACACCACACACACTCACATACACACAAACAGTGGAGCAATCAACAAAAGTGAGACAAACAGGGCCACAGAGGGGCAGAGGGAAGGGCTGGCTCAGCTGACAAACTGAACAATCTAACTCAACAAGCGCTGTGAATGGAGACAAGTGCTGAATCAGTCAGTCAGACACACACACACACACACATACACACACACACATACACACACATTCACACACAGTGAAGGCAGAGCAGAGTGCGTGACCCTGCTACAGCCTGTGTGTGTAAAATGCTGGTTCAGCTCTGTTGCCGAGTGTGAACAAGGCCGACATGAGAAAGGAGAGGCACGCCGGAGCGCAAAAATGCTAAAGAAATCAGGGTCAGTGTGCTACCTGGGAAAGGAGCCATTTTCACCCTATGTTTTACTCATATTTACGGATGGCCTTCTTGTTCTCATATTCTCACTGAAGAGATCTATGTTTAGCATCTCTATGATCTCATTATGCACTCAGCCCCTCACTCCTCAACTCTTCATTTTTAGTCATAACCAACTAAAAAGGAAAAAAGCAGACTAAAATGCTTCATCCCAATTCATGGGCCACAGCCTTTGAAGGCATTTGCATTTGATGATCAATTGTAGCTGACAGATGCAGCCATCATTTTCCTTTTCGGTAATGAAAGAAAACAAAGCAAAACAAAACAGAGAGCCACTTTTAAATGTGAAAGTATTATATTTCAGCACAGTTCAGTTCAACAGCTAACGGTACAATTTTTAAAACCAAGGGCTACAGCTAACCAGCCATTTACTAGTTTGGCTTACAAGTTAGTAGCTGTTGTTGTTGTTGTTAGCATTATTAGCTAATTCCAGTTACAAGATAGTAATACGTTTTAGAAGCAACCCTTTTGTTTGCTATTATTTTTGTTGTTAGCATTGTCAGCTAATACCAGTATGGAGTTGGGAACAAGTGGGTAAACTGACCCTTTTGTGAGCTATTGTTGATGTTAGCATTGTTAGCTAATACCAGTGGATAACAACACAGTATGTGACAGTTTGAGTGTGAAAAGCAAAAAGTCCTTAAAAAAAAGCAACACAACAAAATGTCTACAGGCAGAAGTTGCACTATACTGTTGGTACGACTAATTTAATAACGCAAAAACAAGATTAACTGGCGAATACATGGTGAAATACACAGCTTTTATTCACAGAGCAGCCATCTTGGATTGTAAACTTGTGGGTTATTGAAGTTCCTCTCTGAGTTTTCCTCCAAATTCAGGTCACGTTTCTAATGACATAGTCAAACTAAGAAAATCCAACTTCCAAGTTTTAATGAAACTCTCCATTAAAGTTATTTAATTAGTTAGTTAGTTAGTTAGTTAGTTAGTTAGTTAGTTATGGTTGCTAGGCGACAGGGCACTGGGCTTTGCGTGGCCACGTCACCTAGCAACCATGACAACTCATGACTCTTCCCTTGGCTTTTCTCAGTTTGTCATGCTAAGCTAAAGCTCTTTGCAAGTATCTGTGATAAACCAGAACGATATCTGAAAAGTTTGTGATTGATTGATCTTCTGAACAGTTGTCCCATATGGCCAAACTGCAGAATTATATATTTAAAAATCACTGCTACATAGTTTTAGGAGTGGTAAAAAGCAGAGATCTTACCAATTTAGAGTAAGAATATAAATTTTGTACTTTTCGTTCAAAACCACCAAAAATAACAACAAATCCTCGATGTGTAATCTGATGATGATGATGATGATGCCCCAATGTCATGTCTAACTGTTATGACTCAACATGTGTGACTGACTGAAAATGTAATTTCCCTCCAGGCCCCTGATGTTGGATGATGGCTCCCCCAGCCCTCCTGCCTCCAAGTTCAGCCATAGTCACCCAATGGAGCCCATGCACGAGCCCTTCTACATTCAGTCGGTGAGAAAATTATACAGTTTGTGTTCAATAAGTAATAATATCTAGTAAAACATTTAAACCCCTGTGTTTTAATTGAAGCTCTCAATGACATGTTTTGCTGGGAATGATAATTAGTAAACTACTGGGGCTGCTGACCTTCCACAGTGATCACAAATGGTGCCGGCAGCCACATCCAGTAAACGTCAACTCTGTAACTACTGCCTGGTGTTTCTGAGTGCACGGCCATGTTGGGATTTTATCCTTGAAGCCACTTGATTTAACACCCACCGTTCATAATAAGGAGTAAATCACAGTCTCCAGCAGCTCAGACTGAACCTGGAACACGATATCCACAACATCATAGTGAAAATATTGTATATGGTGAATATGTATACTGAACGTAAATCTGCTTCAGCAGGCTTCATAACTGTTATGTTTTGTCAACACTAGAGGGAAGCAGAGTAGTGACAGATTTACGACCACACGTGCTGAATGTGTCTGTGACACTGTACAAACCAGTGTTAATGTGGATGCATGTTAATTGTTTTTGTAGCATAGAAATGTCACATAAGGTTTTAACTACAGAGGCAAAGAGTGAAAACTAGATGTTTGATTACTTTATAGTACAGAAAAAATATAAACCCTATAATATCTTTATTTTAAGGCTAATTAGTTTACCTTAAAATGTCAGTACTGTCATCAGCCAGTGGTTGAATTACTAAAATGTTGCTTCATCATAAATACTGTATATTTTTCAGTTACAGAGGGAGCTGAGGAAAGGAAAAAGTAAATCTACTTAAGGGTTAGCTGGTGGCTCCACTGCTACAAATGTCAAGCTGTATCTCATAGAGTGGGTTTTATAGACCAGATATTAATAAACCAGAGTTAATGTGTAGCTGTACAACCATGTAGAGGTTACAGCTTTGATTTGACTTGAATTTTAGCTCCTTTGTTACAGAGTACTTCAAATGTTTTTCTTTTAGGAAAGTGATAAACTTCTACTGCGTAGTATTTTGAATGGTAAAACTTGTTTGGGTGATTCTGATATTACAGTAACTCAGTTTTTATAGACTGTAGAGAATACTGTAGACCGCTCTGATGTTATAGCTCCATTTATTTTATTGTAAATTAAACCAAGACAAGAAACATTACCTCAGTCCCTCTCCTCTTTATCCTCAGCCATCCAGTGACACTGCCTCTTGCTCTACTAGTGGGCTGACAGGAGGACCAATCATATCCGACGTTACTGACATTTCTCAGGCCAGCATGGCTCTCCAGATGCAGCCTGATGAGACCAGGTGAGTGATGCAAACACAACCTTACTTCCACCATCAGCTCCACATCTACTTCAACGTCTACAAGCAGCTGGCACCACTGCATCAAACTGACTGTATGTTTTTTAAATGTTTAAAAACCGACCATCACTTTTGACTGACAGCGTTTGACTCTGCTCGCAGGGACAAGTGCATGATGCTCATCAAGGAAGAGCCCGTGAGTCCAGGAGTGAGAGGAGGAGGGAAAGGAGGCAGTGTCGGTGGAGGAGAGGCCGTGGCGTTGACCTCCTCCTGTGAGGTGTGCTCCTCAGAACCTCCTGTCCTCCCTGTCGCTATGGTCCAGTCTGTCCTGGAGGGGAGGAGCTCTGCGGCCGCCGTGGTGGAGAGGAGGACCAAGAGACCCGCCCTCGATCGGTAGGTGGTCAGAACACACACACACATGCTGTAGGCTGGATCGCACCAGCAGGGGTTAATGGTTTAAGTTGAACCTCTGTCTACTTTCAAAACTTTTTAACACCAGTTTAAACTGTGATTAGGGTAAACTTGAAATTTTCCAGTTAAGGAGGATTTTCTTTCATGATGGCAGTATTTTTGAGATGGATCAAGGAAACCCAAGTTCCTGAAAGAAAATCACGAGTTCTCTCTCGCATTTTTTTTTGCTAGCTAGCAACAATGTATGTTTTGTTTGAGAAAAGCAGCTGTAACTCCACTCCTTAGTACTCACTATCTTCTGGCAGCATGCAGACTATTTATATGTATTTTACATACCTACTTATTCAATTTAAACTTTGATATGCACACTTGTCCCCCGTATATTAAACGCAGTTCAAATGCAGTTTGAATGAATATACCTGGCTGGTTTTAATTTGAAATGATGCAACAGATTTTGTCTTAATTTTAAACCTGGATTAACTAATTTTAAACCTAGTTTCACCAAACTCCGACTAGATCTTAGATTAAAGAAAGTCTTGGTGGTGCAATCAAGCCATAGAAAATGCCTCGTACATCCAGATATTTGAAGAGGCATGAAATTGTGCAGTGAAATAAGTAAATGTGTGTGTGTATGTGTGTGTGTGTGTTTGCAGGGTGGAGGTTTCAGATACAGTGGAGAATGTGGACATGAGCCTGGAGGAGCTGCAGCAGCTGCTGCTCAGAAGCCATCAGCAGAGCACTGTGGAGGCTGGGACCAGCGCTGTTATGGATGTCAGTAGATCACACAAACAGAAACATGCTGACAGGCAACTGCAAATAGACTCTGCTATGTCTGATATTGGACATCTTCAAATATTTCAAACTGGTAGTTGTATCTGCCATTTTCATACACAGCAGCAAATTAACTTTTCTTTTCTTTTTTTTTCATTTCTCCCTCTCCTGCCTCTGTGTGCAGCCCTTCAGTTTAAGCCTACCTCTGACTGAGTGGAACTTCACAGAGATGGAGTCCAACCTCAAATCAGTAAGTCATCCAGTGCGACAGCCGTGTACTGTAGATAACAAGTGAACAGAGTGTCTAGGGAGAAGGTTTCCTACTAAAAATGTAACCACCAGCACATTTAATGCATATTTAATGATGCTGCATGACGACAACTCAACGTGTTTGTAACATCTGAGTTCTTTTTAAGACAACAGCCTCAGGTATTTGTTCACGTCTTAAAAAGATCTGTGCTTTCATTTTCCTGATATGTGACCACTTGTGGTGCGATTGATGGAGGATGGCAGACTTTGATTTTATTTGATTTGAGTGATACATGTTGAAGTTATAAGGTTAAGGGCTCAGGTTTGGTCTCAACATTGGCAAGGACACCACAACAGCTCCAAAACAAAGAGGACTTGATGCTATGATCGGCTAACGTCCTACACCCTTGATGTGGTGTTAGATTTCTTTAATGGTTGCATTTCTGGCCAGTTCTTCAGCTTCCAACATTCACTAATTTATAGCTTGGTTTTTGGTCTCCGCCAACTCTTTAGGAAAACATCTGTCTCTTTAGCTGCTAAATGCTCCACTGTCTCCGCTGGGTGGCTGTTTATGTTGTGTATTTGCTGCTTGGTGCTGGGCAGGTGGTGCACCTCGGCTTCACCTCGGCTTCACCTCAGCTGACACTACTAAGAGGAGTGAGACTGAACCAGAACAGTGAAGTTATTGACCATAAAACCAAAACAATTAGGCTGAGGCTCTCTTTGTTGGTTCATCATCACAGACTGCGAGCTTTTCACATTACACAGAGTTACTTCATCTACTATTAAAATAGATATATTAACCCCACCTTTGTTCTTGTGTAGTGGGTGAATAGTGCGATCTGCTCTTCCACAGCAGTGACTCACTCATGAGTCATATCCACTAAGTAAGTGTGGACATCTCCCTGCACCGCACCTTGGATGGTCGATCTTTACCTTCATTTAGACTGAATAGCACTTAGCTTGAAAATGCATGGTGCCGTGTCGGGGTCCATGCTTTGCTGTTCAGTTCCAGTCTGAGTAACATATACATGAATCTCAACTATAATTGTGAAATGCAATAATATTTAGCCTCATATAGTGAGCAGTTTAATCAGCTGTGAGCTGAAGTGAATGTGTGTCTTAAGGCCTTTAATAGATAAAAGATACACATCAGACCCATTGATTTCACAGACTCACTGTATTTAACCACGCTAACACACACACACATCGCTGCAGTGTGGGGAGCTTCCAGCAGGTGGAGGGTTGCTGCTCAAACAGATCAGTGACTCAACACTCAGCTCATAAAAAAGAGTCGGTTGTGCAGCTGAGGAAAGAAAATCAAACTGTCCAGTGTCTCTTACAGATTAAGGATCTGCCCCCTCCCTTCCCACCTCACCACCTCACCACCTCCACCCCTGTCCTCTCAGTCAATCTGCACCTCAAATATTCAGAGAGCCCACTGCTAAAACTTGATTGCAGGCCGAGTAATCAATAATGTCACTGAAGTCTAATCTTGTGGCCACCTCGCATTGAACAGACACGATGGTGAGGCTGTTCAATCTGTCTTGACATATCTTGACATATTGTGGCGCTGAAACAGTTTTTCTGTGCTTTGTGAAAAGCTCTCTCACCAGCAGCAGCGACAGCAACAGCTGTGACAGGAAGTGCACAAAACAGACTAATTGTGCAGCTCCACCTCCACAAAAATACTTTTCCATCTGCTAGACTGCATTTAACAGCTGATGTGTGGAAAGAGGGTCGGCTGGAAATCGATACTGTGACTGATGCACAAGCCGGTGTCAAATCGGTGAAAGTGTGTTTGCCTGATTAGATTTGTCGAACGCTGGCTAATCTGCCAGCCGTCACTTGAACTACCTTTGGTTTTGTGTTTTCCTGCGCTGGGTCGTGTGTTGTTGAAATGAGGTGCAACATCCGTCACAACTACCACAAGAGTGGTTTCACAGAGGATGCCAGGTTTAAATACTCCAGTGTTTGGCTGCCTGTTTAATCAAAGAAAATAATAAACGTTATACATCCCAGTACAATAATACAGAAGAATAAATGTAAAATGTAAAATCCACATCAGTCGACAACAAGAGAAAAACAACCAAAACCAAAATATTAACAACAACAACAAACACCCAACAGTATGTACAACTCAAAACTGTATTCAGTGTCAATTTATATTATTTCTTTACGTCTGCTTTTTCCACTTTATGCTGCTGTAACAACTACATTTCCAATAAATGGGATCAATAAAAAAAGCTTTATCTAATCGCATCGTATGCATCAATATCAAAATGAATAGATTACATGACGATGTTCACATTGGTTCTTATCAGCCAGTACATAGACTGATGGTGAATCATCAATCGTAAAATCGTTACTCAACACAGGTTTTGTGTGAATGACCATAACCATGAAGTCTGTGTTTATAAGATAAGGGCAGTTTGTAGTGACAAAAATGTCAATAAATCTATTGATTAGATGTTACAGTTTGATAAATATCATAAATAAGTAGAGCTGTCACACAGGCGCAGAGACCGAATGGTGCGGATTGAATCAAGTTAAAAAGACAAGTAAGAAATGTTTAAAAAACTTCTTAATACAACTTATAAAAGTTGGTGCAGGATTCTGTGATAAATATAATATAACCTTGTCGTCTGCAGAGCCGCCCCTGTTCATGTAACGTGCACTTCTTGATCTTAACAGCTTCCTAAAGTCCTTTTTATGTCTCTCTCTCTATTTTTTTTTTTCTTTTTTGTAACAAGTGCTCCAGTAGAAGTGGATGATAACGTGTCAACAACTCTTGGTAGCTAGAAAAAGTCATTATCATCCATTATCCAGAGCCGCGGTCGTCCTCCGTCTGAAAGGGAGATGTCTTGACGCGCGGTGTAATGTCTGGTTTAAAGGAGGAGCTGGTTTCTCCTCTATCCATCCCCGTTTGATTTTGTTTGTGCAGCTGACAGTCAATACTACTCCCACTAATTAGAGAGTGCTGCAGCTTTTTCCACTTCCAGTCACTTCCAGTCTGAGTGTGCGTCTCTCGGTTGCCTCGTATTCTGGTGGTGATAATATATCAAACACTCACCCTGCCATTTACCCAAAGATGTTGTGTAACCATCTTCGGGAGCTTTACTCTGACTTGAAGATCTCTTTTTATTCATGTTGGGAAAATCTGAATACCACTCATGACATGACTTGTCTCCACAGTCTCGGGCTTTGCTGTGTTGTGTCTGACTCTGGTGGTTCACTCTCAGCTGATCTATCGCTGCTCTCTCTGACCACAGTCCCGGGCCAGCAGACAAATTGTGATATTCCTCTTTTACATCTGCCTCTCTTTGAGTTCCCCTCTCTTTTGTCTACTGCTCCTCTGCCTTTCCTTCTCTCTGTTTCCCTCTGTGGAGCAGATATATACACAGAGCTGCTGACAAGTGAACGCAGCTCACAGGAAGGCACTTAAATGTGAGGGGATGAGGTGGTGACAAAAGGAAGGGGCAGTAAGATTCAGTGTGTTTTTTCAGACATGTTTTCAGATGTGGTTTCAGTAAAATCTTGTGGGAATGGCATTTCAGACAGTGAATACAAAGGTTTTGTGTTAAAATTAGGTTTTTCGATGTGGTAACTCTGACTTTTAGTTGTCAAATTCACTCAAGTCAAAGGCAATCAAATAGAGCATGTTCTGGTAATAACACCAACAACAGCATTTCATTCCTGCCTCACTTTGATTTGAAGTGTCCTCAGTGATTGTAGGAGCTGGCTATTATCTCAGTGTAGGTCATTCTTTCATGTATTTAAACCCACACTGTTACTACTACTACTAATAATAATAATAATGATAGTGATAATAATAATAATAGGGCTGCACATTTAATCAAAATATAATCAAAATGCGACATCATGTCCTAGTCAAAGGAGCTGCAATCTTTTTGATTAAAGGTAAAAAACGACTTTGTTGGCTCCATTAGGTCTGTGGTGCTACAGAGATGCCCCAGCTTACATGTCATACTCCCCAGATGTAAGTGAAAATTGGTTAAAAAAAAACAAAAAAAAACAAGAAATAATCATATAATAGTTATTTTAGAACACATGTGTGTTCACATGTGAACCTGCTGAACCTCACATGGGGGTGTTCATTCCTGAGTTTAGAGGCCTTGACAGGTCACTTACATATTCTGGAGCCAGTTAAAGTTGGGCTTTAAAAAGTCAGTAATGAAAATTTAAAGTTAACTCTAAAATGTAAAGGAACCAGTGCACTGAAGCTAAAACAGGCTGAAGTATCGGTCTGACAGCATCATGTGATCTTAATCTTTGCTTTTCATGGTGCATCTGCTTCCTCCCATGGTGGGCTCTGCTGTAGCTGTGAGCAGGCAGGCGAGCAGGCAGGCGTTGAACATGTGAGCCACAGCCTGGTAGTGGGCGTCTATACAGCGATGTTACAGAGAAGTGAATCAGCCGGCTGTGGTGGGCTGCGCTGAGTGTACGGCTGCAGGTGAAGCTTCTCCGCTTCAGAGAAACACCAGTTAATGAGAGCGTGACCAGCTGGTGACCCTGCAGACTGGGAGGGCTGCACTCTCACTCTCACACTCTTCACACCGAGGTCGTGCTCTGTTCTCTCCGGTCGGACGGGACAAAGATGTAACTCAGAGACGTTTCTCTCACACACCAGAGGAGCTGCTGTCGGCTGTCACTGACATGCTGATGCTAGCTGTAAAAAAAAGAAAAAAAGTAGATATAATGTACTTGTAGCGCTCACAGGTCGGCTGCTGAGTTATCTGGGATCAATAAACATTTCTGTGCAGCGATGAGTGTGAAGCGAACACACAAGGAACATGTTGTAGCTGCACTGAGAACAACAGTAAAGAGCTGAGTTAGAAATACACTGACACTGAAACATGTTGTGACATTAATGGAGCTGCCAGCTGCCTCTATCTCTCTTTTATCTCCTCCTTCATTCCCCCTCTCTTTCTGACTGATGAACGAGTGCTATCTGTTGTGCTCACACATGAGGCAGACATCTTTGTTTTATTATTGATAAAACTGAGAGTTGTGGGACTCATCATGTGTCTGTTCTCCATCGTAGTACATGTTCCAGAATCAGGAGGCGGAGGCTTTTCCAGCTGCTGGTTGTGAGGAACAGTGACGGACATGAGCTGTGGACGGTGCTGTCTCAAGTCGGAGGTAACTGAAATATATATATATATATTTTTTTTTTATTGTTAATTCCCAATTAATTCCTGATGATAAGTTTATTTAAACAAAACCATCTTTTGCTTTAAGTTTCTGTTTCTTTCTAATTTTAACTGTATCTTCTTTCCTGCTCAAACAGCCTTTAAACCCTTTAAAACTTTTTAATGTTTAAATTTAATTGATGTTATTTAATGAGTCTTTCTCAGTAGGAAGAGCTGAAAAGACAATATAAGGCCACCGTAGTTCAGGCATCTATGGGAGAACACCATCTGTTGTCATGTTATAAAACCATTATGCTGATCTTGTTAAAAACAAAACAAAACAAAAGGAGTTACCTTAACATGAGTTTCCTCAGTGGGAGATCACACCGATGGAGATACATTCTCCTGAAGTCACAGATTATTTAATTAACCGTTGTTTCCTGACTCTGTCACCCTGTGTCTGTCCTCAGGCCACAGAAGCTGCTGCTTCCCTCATTATTCCACTCTGCATGAGTTTGATCTCACGGCCCTGCCAGGCTCGCTCCTACACTCGGCTTTATTCTCATTCTTTACACATCCACATCTCTACAGAATGAGAAAGCCTGTGGAGATAATGTGGATTTTTTTTTTTTTTTTTTTTTTTTCTTATGGACTGATCAAAGCTTATACTTCCTGGTTAGCTGACTGCCATCGGCTTGTATCAGCCATTACATCGGCTCTGTGGGCGTGACCGCTGCCTGCATTGGAAAGACGCTGGTCTAAGTTACCGAAAAACGAGCAAACAAAACAAAAAATGGAAAAAAAAAACAAAAAAAAAAAGTGTGTTATGACATGACTATATCTAGACTCCAGTATTAAGCCAGCTGGATGCAGACGGTGCATTCTTGGCTCCAGCACTTTAGTCTTTGTGTGAGAGGGAGTTCCTGCTTGTGGAGGTGATTTTTTTTCTTTCTTCTTATTACTGATGTATACAAATGAATATTTTTATTATTTTATGCTTATTACAAAAAAATACTGTATTTGTATTCAGTCTGTGTAAGGGTGTGGGAAATGTAAGGGCTCCTCATTTAATAATTAATGCATTTCAAATCATGATATATGTGTCGAGACAGATGAGAGGTGCGTTAACCTTCGTGATATGAAAGGTTCTTCTAGAAGAAATATGGAGTCAAGCCACTCTAAAATACAGTAAGAAACCTTTTCCTTTTCTTTTTTTTCTTTACTTTTCTTTGAAGCATATCATGAAAGAAGGTTTTACCCATCTAATGTATCTTTGCACAGGCCTGACATGTAGCCTTAGACTTAGAGTTACTCCTCTTCTGTCCATTTAAATGTGAGGTTGTAAGTACATATTTAAAAAAAAACAAAAAACAAACAAAAAAAAAAAACGCTTCTCATTTGACAAAAAGCATGAACACCACTGCATTTTTGCACAATCCGTATCAGTAGTTACATATGGTTATGACAAAAAGGTCAATCATTTTCTGTATGTAGATGAACGACGCTCTGTTTGCTCTCGGTGGGGGGCGGCAGGGGATTTTTTCCAAAAACTCGAAAGGCAAAATTTAGTCTTTTCACGATGAGCTTTCTGAATGTTACAGCTGTTGTCATCTGGAAACAAAGAGCACATGTTGAGTCATCATATACGACATACGGACTTTCATGAGTGTGCATAGGACATAGGAACACTGATAAACAGTCAAGACAATGGGATGCTGGTTTTCATACTCTGTAGAAAAAAAAACAAAAAACAAGAAAAAAAAAAAAGTAATTGTCCAGGAGCCAGTCTTTATGAAGGTTTCATTATGATTGACTATGTGTCATTAAATGTAATGGTGGGGTGGTTACTTGAGAATTGAACCCGTTACAAAACCATGAATACCTGCTTGACGAAATGCATATTGATTACTAAAAAAAATCATTAACAATTCTAACTGATTCTGCCATTCGATGTAAAATATTAGTCGTTGACACTGGTTGCAGGCAACGGTTAAGATATGAACTTAGTGCTCAATATACTTCTGGGAAATCTTCCTCGGAGATGAGTTGAATTGTGCAATACTGTACAGAACTGTGAGAACTCGCAAAATTGCAATACATGGATGACCATAGGAATGTAGGAAACAACAACTGTGAGTGGTGGACTGGAACACAGTGTAAAACGTAAGATGCACCACAGGAGGATAAGAGTCAGCCTGTGAATATCAAAGCCCTGCTAGCTCGTCTGAAGCCTCACATTGGATTTCAGGTGCAGGTCAGCGGCAGTGTGGCCGAGGGTTGGAGCTGTACGGCATCACCTATTACTGCAAAACTATAAGCAATGAGTGGTTGCACTGAATCGCTGTACATTTTGTCCCCTGTGTGAATCCAGAAGCCCAGTTATCCTTTGATACTGAGGAAGAGCAGCTTCAGCTAGCAGGGCTAAAGTCGGTCAGGTAGCGATTTGCATTAGCTTCTGGGAAAGAGTGAAGCGCTGTACTTTCTCAGAGATGTACTTTTGAATCTTTTATGAACTAATACCGCTCTCTCAATGCTGTAAAAAAGTTAGAAAAAATACTTAGATGTGATAACAATTTAGTTTTTTATATATATTGAAAGTGGAAAAATACATTAAACCAGGGGATCCTGAACGTAGCTTCTTTAGCGTTAGCTTTAGCTTCTGCCCGGAGACCCTCTTTTGGCAAATCCCCCAACGTTACTACACCAAATGGAACAAAAACAACTTCTAACCATATTTTCTTATTTTTACTAATACAATAATAATAATTACAAATGAAATACTGGGATTTATCCTTGTTAAAAGCATGAATATTTTGTGGCAGTAGCTAGCTACATGCTAGTAAACAAGCCATGGCAGCTTGGAGGCAAGTGCAGACGCCAGGCCAATCAATGCTAGTTCATAGCATGATAATTAATAATGTTTGACTGGTCATAGAAAGAGTTAATAGTGATATGAAATATATTTCATGATAATATGCATAAAACTTTATTTAATTTGTTTAAATTAGATTTTTCCTTATATTCCTTCCAATTTGCTGAGGACCCCCTGGTGTCCCACTGCATTAAGCTTTGAGAGTGTAGCTTGAAGGCATAAATGAACCTGTAGACTTAATTAAACATTACATCCACTTTATTTGTTTGTGAAAAAGCTAATGCAAACTGCTCCCTGCAGATTTAACGTTCTCGTGGCCGACCCTCCTTCTGTGTGCATGCTTCGGGGAGAAGGGAGGAAAAGCAAGCTGTGGTGTATAACAAGTGAAATTGCACTAAAAATGACAGTTGTATGATATTTGAGAGTATACAGTACATTTTAGACATAGCATTTATTCTCGTTCCTCATGATAATATGAGTGTTCATGATTTTTTTTTTTCAAGGAGTGATAAATACACACATTCAGTTGCTGTTGTGTTCTTAATTTATTCTGTTTTCCATTTTAATCATTTGCACTGGAAATAAACGGATGTGTGTTCAGATGACATTTATGCTTGTCAGGATTGCAAATAGATTAAGTATTTTTGTTCACTGAGTGAAAAAGATCTCTGCTGTAACAGAAGCCTGGCATCGCAAAAGCACCTCTGCACTACGACAGGACAACACGAGCCAACCGACGTCAGTGTATAAAACATGACATGACAGTGTATAGACAGTGAAATCACAGCTGTCATCAGTGAAGAGTACACAGACATGATCTTAGTGCTCAGGTGCTTTTGAAAGTGGGCCACAACCTGCTGAACATGTGAATTGTTTTAAATGGTTTTTTGCAAAGACTAAAGTGTATTGTTACACAGAGTCAAAGAAACTGAAAGTGTATTCCACCTGTGTATGAAATATTTAAGTTGTTAAAACAAATAAAAGTGAAAGAAGGCAGACTAAGAGATGCTTTTTTATTTATTTATTTTACTGCAGGAGTATTAAAAAAAACAAACTAAAAACATACTGGTTTTGAAGTTTGGTTCAAAACCAAGCTCGGTGCAACAACTTCATTTCACCCTGGTGCCTACTGTGTTTACATGAGAGGCAACAAGTGCAGAGTTAACACAACCCGTAGAGCTACTTTGGTCAAACTTTAGTGAAAATACGCATGTTGAAAAATACGGACATGGAATTCATCTTCATTTCTTTGTGATGGACAAAATCCACTGTAAAAAAAAATGTATATTCTACAGTTGAAATTATTTAGTCAAGTGATAATCTTTTACAGCTGACACCAACTTCTGCCCATCTGTGACTGACAGGATGATTAACTATTGGTTATTTTTCAGCTTCTTATGTTTTATTCAGGACGAGCAGTCAACTCTGACATGAAGGTGGTCGTATGTTTTGAATATGCCAACTCCTAACATTACAAAACCTGTGTTCATTGCAAACATACTGTGTGCGACACACACACACACAGGAAGTATAACTGCTATTAACCTCATTACCTCTCTCCCCAGTGTTTCACCTGGTCTTCTGCTGGTTTCAGGGCGGTGGAGCTGCACTCGTCTCCAGTTGCGCCACAGATGCAGCAGATATCCCATTTGTGAGTCCCTCAAATTAGATTTTCTCCCTTTTAAGCCTCCATCAACCTGAGAGTGTTACTCACACAATCAAAAAATGTTTCCTTCCATTGACGATGTTGACAGCTGAGTTTCAGTCAGGTCTGAACAAAGACGAGGTTACAGGAGACCAAACATTGTATATCTCACCAAACTAAGATTAAGTCAGTCAGGGTTCAGGGCCTAAGAGGCGGGAGGGAATTGGGCCCGGATCTGGTCCCGGTCCCGATCCCGATCCCGATCCCGGTTCCGGTTCGGGTCCCGGTTCCGGTTCCGGTTCGGGTCCCGGTCCTGGTTCCGGTTCCGGTCCCGGTTCGGGTCCCGGTTCCGGTTCGGGTTCCGGTCCCGGTTCCGGTGCCGGTACCGGTTCGGGTCCCGGTCCCGGTTCTGGTTCCGGTCCCGGTTCGTGTCCCGGTACCGGTTCCGGTTCGGGTCCCGGTCCCGGTTCCGGTTCGGGTCCCGGTTCGGGTTCGGGTTCGGGTTCTGGTTCCGGTTCCTGTAACGTCCTGTAGGACCGGAACCGGAACCCGAACCGGGACCGGAACCAGAACCGGAACCGGGACTGGAACCCGAACCGGGACCGGGACCCGAAGCGGAACCGGGACCGGAACCCGAACCGGAACCGGGACCCGAACCGGGACCCGAACCGGAACCGAACCCGAACCGGGATCGCGATCGGGATCGG
>OMNW01008689.1:9632-31508 GCA_900303245.1 Selene dorsalis
AGATTGATTCAAGTTGTTTTTTTATATTATATATAATTTTATTATATTTTTTCATATATACATCTAAAATACAGGGTGCAAACAATTAATCACAAAATAATCTAATTCAATAGTGTTGGCTCCTCAGCCCCTGAGACTCCATTCAACTGTAGACAGCTGAGGTTTCCCTCAGCAAAGTCAACAACTAAATAAAATAAAACTGTTGCCTTGGACTTTGCTCAACCACAACAAGCACCCAATGCAGTGCTTTTGCGAGAGCAAGCACAAATTTTTTTTTCTATAATTAGTTGCTGCCATTTCCTCACATTTACTGTAACAATGATGTCCTCAAACAGCTCAAATAAACAGTCTGGACCTGAAATGAGGTCTTGACCAAAAAGATTTTTTTCTCTTAGCTACAGCTACGTAATATTCTGCTCTATTGTGGTGTGACAGCTGTTTTGAGGCTTTGAATATGGGCAGTTCACTGAAATAATATTCTGCATTTCCAATTATTTATGCTGCTAAATATTCTCCCGACTGTCCAGCTTTGTATTTCAAAGAACTGCTGTATGTTAATGTTACGTCAATGTCAGACAAGCCCAGTTTGCTAGGAGCATCGTCTACAACATGTTTAGTGTAATAACAGACTGTTTTGCAAAAACAGAAAACAACATATAGCCGGAAAATAATGGCACAATGAACAAAATTTTTAACTAATCAGTTTCCTCTTCTGATAACCCTACCTGCCTGAGGAAACTGTCAGTCCAAGTTAGCCTCAGGCTGCATTCAGACAGACATTTACCCTGTGTTAAAACAATACAAGTGCCTGTGTTGTGTTGACTTGCGTGTACACTTGCATCTATGTCACCGGCCTTTCTAGGCGGCATCACACAAACGTTGCGGCAAAAGTTGCCCCTTCACCAAACACACACGCACCACACAAAAGCTGCCATCGCCGACTAGAAGTGTATGATGACTTCATCTGAAAGCAGACAGACTCCCAGACTGTGCTGGGATACTGCAAAGGTTACTTTTCACACAGATGACTAAGCACTGCAATGTGCCATGGTTTCCTGCTCACATTCACAACATGGATGATCTTTTTTAAAAAGAGATTAGGAGAGCAGGGAGAATGACGGATTTATACAACAGAGTGTCTCAAAGTTAAACAACATGTCTTGTTCCCAGCACTGTAAAGATTAACATCCACGTAGGAGCCCTATGCAAAGACAGCGAGGATCTGTGAGCACACACTGTCACACAGGTGGCCGCTGCTGTGTTTTATTACCCAGGAGAATGGGCGCGTTCGTGGCTGTTAGCTCTGACGTTTCTCAGGCCGTTGGTGACTCAGAGTTCAGGTTTCTCACTATTTGTTCCTCTTAATTGTTTACTGTGCGTTGATGTGACATAGCAGCTGGGTGGACAGGAAACAGGAGCCAAATGACAGGGGGGAAAATCCTGCTGGTGTCGGAACTAGCCGAGCGCTGACACAGTCTCCCTGCAGCTGATGGCATACGCTTACGTGTGCAATGATAATTCAAGGCAATTTGATGATCCTCCACCCTCCAGGTTCCCTGGGAAACGTTGCATGATGGGATAGTACGACAGAGACGGAGTGGAGAAAAAAAAATCAAAGAGGTATTCATGCTGTAGCATGTCCTTGTAAATATTCATTATCCTCTTAGCAATAGTCACTCACAAAGGTCTACGTATTCATCAGAGCAACTAAAGAGTATTATATGAGCACATAGTCTGAGTCTGGCTTTGGACTTTTGTCGGCTGAATATTAAATTAGCACCTAAATAAATAAGTGTGTCTATGGTAAGAGGATTTTAGTCAAAGCTGGATTTGGGTCTGGCGTTTGCCCCTTTAATATTTTCCCATAAAGAAAAAAAACCAAGGTCGGATGCTGCCATCACCGACCTCACAGTGGAGCTGGTGTTAGATAGGTGATGGGCTGAGGTAGTCCTGATACACACATCTCTGCTACAGTTGGACTACTCATTTCTGTTCAATCAGACTACAGTTATTCTGGCTCATGCCCTCTGAAATTTCACATTAATTTTTGCAAACTCTGACTCAGACATGCCGTCATGTGCTTTTGTTCTCTTTGGGAGTAGCTTCCATCTGGCTCCTCTAGCACATAGACTGGACCTGTGAAAGGATGTACCGAGTGTAGACCTTCCAGAGCAATCTCTCATCAGAGTGAAAGACACTTTGTACCTCTGTGGGAGTTGTCCTTGGGTTCTTGTTTGCCCTTCTGGCAGAGGCCCTTATAGTTTGGTCACCCTGTTTGGTTAGTTATGCAGTTTCAGGTAGTTTCACTTTTGGCCAATCGGATTCATCATTTACTTTTTTCAACATGTTTCCTTCCCGGTTTTCACCCCTCCATCGCCACCACAAAGAGTTTATGGTAAAATACTGATCAGGAAATTATGATTTCAGCTTTTATTTTTATTTTTATTATGTCTTCGACATTGTAGAGTAATGTGCTATAAAATGATTGTGTTACAAACAAAGCTAAATCTTTTGCTTGTATCGAACTTAAATCTTTTGGTGCACATGTTCATCACCTGCAGCACCTCTTTCTGTAACCTCTTCAATAGGCCGGTATTGGACATCAGAAATGAATGGTTATTGAGTGTTGCTCAGATCAATCTACTTATTCACGAGATAAGACATTCAGTACTTGATAAGCCATTCAGTCCCGCATTGTAAATTGGTGCAGTAATAATGGTATGGTTTGGCTTACTGGCTCAGAAGAAAGTGTCCTAAACAGTGCTGAGTCACGCACTGTCCACCTCCTCACAATAATTGACAAATAGTGGGCTCACCTCCATTTTCACAGATGGTGGTTCAGTGTGGCTGACCAGGAGACAAGCACAGTAGGTTGCATTTTTGTCACAACATCTCAGGCCCTTTGGCAACTCGTGTGTGTGTGTGTGTGTGTGTGTGGGGGGGGGGTTCACATGTCCAGGGCTCTGTCTCCTGTGTCTGGCTATAGCATACAAGGCCAGCACCAAAGACGGCAGAGTCAAGAGCGAGGTCTCATCATCCCACAGTAACATTAGCCCACACATGGCATGTCGCCACGAGCAACACCACACACACTCATGTCTGTGTGCTCCCTGTTCAATTTGTGCTGTTACCATTTAACGCAGAGCGTTTTCACACACACACTACCAGAGCAAAACGGTGGGAAGTCTTAGCTCATTACAGAAAAGATGATTATGTTTAAAAAGTTAAAAAAGTGCTACTTTGTCTTGAAAGCTCTTGTAATTATACATATTTCCCAAAAGGCTGGACATTTCCTAAGACAGGGTTTCTAATGGAGACTGCACAGCAAGGCTTCTAGACCAAGGAGTGATACTGTGAGCATCTCCTGGAAAATAACTTCATCACTACAGCTCATCAGTTTTTTTCTCAAAAGGGTTTTCATCACTTACAGTCTGTCTGGTTACAAACAAAGACAGAAAAAAAACCCCATCAAAGCACAGGCGCCTAACACAGGCACAAAGAGCACAAAAACATTAAATGGCAGGTCTAATGAAAAAGAGTAATGACGAAAATGAAAGAAAAATATACATGACCATCAGCACAGATAACAGCCAAGTACATAAGCCATTAGCTAGGCTCAAACATTGACAGAAACGGGCTGATTCATCTGTTACCAATTTAGCTACAATCCGAATGGCAAGAGCAGGAAAACTTCGGGGGAGAGGAGCTTAAATGGACAGACAAAGTGAATCATGCTGTACCCAAAGTCGTCTCTAAAAAGGATCATCTCAGGTAATGACCACAAGACAACAGCTTCCTCTCTGACTCACAATAATTGGTCCAACAGAGCGTTAATACCACGCCAAGACTGGGATAGAGAAACCAAGAACAAAGAACGAGGTATCCTTGCAGCTTCTCCAACTAAAGGTCAGAAACAGAGGGGTCAGCCATCGCTGTGAATCCTCTTCACTGTCACCACAGTCCTGCTTCGCTTTGTCAGGGCCCAGACCCCTCCAGTGGTTCCTGCTCCTCACTCTGCAGCTGTCATGATATTTACACACCTCCTCAGACACGAAACACAGCTGCATCCTAGTCGCAAGAAACGCTCAAACGACAATCCTTGAAGCACTGTGCAGCAAATGCAAAATGGGAATGTCTGTTTGTTTTTTTTTTTTCCCAGGTGATCAGAAGCAAGGCTCGCACGCCATTAAAATCAGTTGCATTAAATTTCCTGTGCTTCCTAGTAGAGAGCAACAGTTTCCAATGAGGAAACTAACACAGATTAAAAGTTAATACCACAAAAAGGTTAAAGCAACCAGAATCACGCTGTAAAGACAAGGCTGTGAAGAGGAACCGATATGGGCAGAACATCACTGAAAGGCAACCTGCAACCTCCATCCTGTTTCTGCTCTGATCTGATTGTGAAAAACATTTTTTTTAGGAAGCTTGTCCATTTTTTAATTTAAAATGTATATCAATGCGTTTTGGTGATTTAAGTACCTTATTATCTGGATGTTAGATTTGGGTGGGGTGGGGGGATAGTGGTGGCTGTGCTCCACTAGAGCTTAATGGATAGCAACGCCCCTGCTCAACACTGTTCTTCTCCCACAATGCTGTCTTCTGTTATCGAGTTGTGTCACAACCTATCCAAGACTAAAACCAATTTTTGCTTAGTTTTTATGAAGCATTCGTTCAGACAGTGCTGTTATTCATTAATGGAAGCATTGTATGGGTCTTAACGATTAACAACAGGTTCGTTAGCCATGATTAAACATATACTAATAAATATCTAAATATATATCAAAGTGAGATCTGTATACGATTTAAGATCATCAGATTGCCTTCATCAGATTAGGGATGCCATGAACCCTTTTTTTGCCAGTCATCTATGTTTGAGATAGGCCGATACTAATCATATCTGGCATGTGTTAGAAATGTTATATCAGCCTGACACACTAAGTTCTAAACAGCTAGCGTGTTGTTTTATTCTGGTGGCTTGTAGCACACCGGCATATTGAACAAGGAGAAGGGCGAGACGAGACACAGCACAGCACAAAATTGGTGACAAGAGGCATCTATCAATCACATAATGTTAATTCAAATCGCACAACTGGGCTGCTAATAAGAGTTAAATAAATGCCAAACAGCAGTCAGTTAACCATGTTAGCATTAGCAACTGCACACTCACTTTAATCTCCCCAAAATGGTGAAAGGCAATAACAGAATTCATAAATCATGTGTGTTTTTTTTTTTGATTGCCTTGACAACCTTGCAAGGCCATACATCCATGTAGCATTGTTGGAAATGATGGTTGCAGATGGATGATAATGACCCTGAATGTATAATATCTCGTTCCAGCAACATTTCACTGGGGGGACATTTCCCAAAAGGCTCATGTCATGGCTGATATGGCAATAGTAATAATTTATTTTGGTTCTGGATTCCTAATACTTAAAATAAAACATATTTTAAAAATGTTGTTGTGATTGATAATAAAAACTGCATATATTCTATTAAGCACAGAATCAATTACATCAACCGAAATCATATCAAATAATAGCTCAATAGAAATCTGTTGTTTTCGTATCCAACTGTTGATCATGTTTGTGGGTATTGATATGAATGAGGGGGATTCACAAACACCCATAGTGCAAAAACAAAGCCATCATGCTGTGGTTCGAAAAACACAGACACTGCTGTGTTATCTGATACGTGTTATTCCTCCTCACAGGAACACATCTCAGTACATTTCAGTGATCATGAACATGCAGTATCTCAAACTGGTCTGAGCAGCAGGGTGGAAATGATTTAAGTCAGGAAGGAACATTAACGATTTATTCCTCTCGCTCTCATAAAACACCGTAAACACTGATATGGGACGCGTTCAGGTAATCAGGCAACCTTTGTGGGAGGTGGTAAGGTAACTGAATTCCATGAGAACAACAACAACCTCACAGCCCAACATGACCAGCAAAATTTGATCTCTACGTGAACAAAGCCTGATTCAGGTGTGGGTTTTTCCACAGTGGAAAATGACAAGACGGGTGGAAAGGCATGTCATAGGGCAGCGCTAATATTAGCAAGTCTTATCTGGACATACTGCGCAAGACTGAGGAAATGACTGGAAAGACATCACTGTGGGTTCCATGCAGTCCCCCTAGGAAGTCACGGAAACTTAAGCAAATCGAACTGATGACCATCAAAATGACAGGGAAATCACCCAGGCTTGTCAGGGCTACTCAGCCTCACTCAGATGCTGACGAGAGATGATTGGAGTGGCAGCGTGGTGCAAAGACCACTGTAAAAACTGAGAAATAATGTGGTTCATAGCTAAGAAGCACCTGTTGCCCATGAAACATGTTCCATGAACAACTGCAGTGAGGACAGCAAATCCGTTTGAGTTGTTTCAATACTTATCTGACTAGGCACCAGATCTGCATATTTTGTTTGGCATCTGAAACAAGCTACCAAATGTTTGAGGTTTCACAAGATGCAGATACTATATGTTGGTAGTTGACTAACAAATCTCCCTGAGAATCCGGCTGAGTTTGATACATCCGAGTCCTGATTTATCTTCTAACATGGCTCTGAAATAAATATCAATACGTGTCAGCTTAAAAAATGTAAATTCACATAGTAACGTCTCTTTTTATACTGTCACACAACTTTATGTGTAGGATTTTAGACGCCTTTTGGATTTACTTTTGCAGAGCCCAGGCTCCAGCCTCTGCTGCACTACATATCAGGCGGAATAGCACATTAGCGTCTCCCTCACGGTGCTGGTCAAACCATAAACGATGTCACTGCCTCTAGTGTTGCTGTTACATGTTAAGTAAGCGCTGAATTGCTTTAAGAGCACCCACTAAAATTTCTCAAATTGCACAGATTATGTCTGTGAATGTAGTAGCATTTCCGAGCATCAATATTCCTGGCTTTGGAGAGCAGTCTGGTGTTGTGCAAACAACTGCGCAAATATTTCTGACATTTCCTGCACAAAATGGCCAACACACGTTATCATGCCTTCACTTTCAACAAGCCCATCTTTGCCACATGTTGTCAAATGC
Source organism: Selene dorsalis (assembly GCA_900303245.1). Lineage (NCBI taxonomy): Eukaryota > Metazoa > Chordata > Actinopteri > Carangiformes > Carangidae > Selene > Selene dorsalis. The sequence continues at coordinate 16,676 of OMNW01008689.1, forward strand.
ACAACACTTGCAACAACAGCTGTGCACTTATAGCCAACAACAGTCTAAATAACCCAGAGGCACCACTTCTAATAAATCAAATGCAAATATGAGATACATAGTTAAAAGTTCATTTTGGGCATAACTTGATGCAGCAAGTGCGACCGGCAGCTGAGGCACATGAGGGCAGCATACCTGCTGGGGGCCATCCCCATTGACCATGGCCGGGGGTGGTGGTGAACCCAGGATTGGGAGTTCAGGGCTGAGAAGCTGGCCGGACTCCAGAGGCGGGGTGTGGTCTGCCATGTCTCCCTCATTCACACCACTGAAGAGGTACTCCTGTAACAAAGAGCATCAGCCATCAAGGGAGATATGGGAAGTATAACGCAATGGTGTGTGGCATCTCTGTCGTGTCATTAAACTTGTGCTGAGGGCTACATTAACTCAGTATGTCCAAAGGATGGGGTCTCTCTTCCTTCCCCTGGTGTACACAATGAACATGACATGTGTACTGAAACTATGACATGTGTACTGAAACTATGAGAAGTACAATTTTTGCTGTTTTTCAGCAAAAAAGGAAAGAAAAAGAAAAGTAAAGTAGAGCTGGGTTTTAAAGATCGATCTTTCGATTCATATCGATCTTCATTTGAAAGTTCCGTTATCAATTCACAAAATTGTTACATTGATTTTTCTTAATGCAGCCATTTCCTGTTTGTTAGTAACCGGACAAGATCACAGAGCAGCGTGATCACAGATCTCATGCTGCTGTTTACATTTAGTTGTGTCCATTCACTGATGAATTGCAGTGCTTGAATGATCACCCATGACTGTACTTCAAGAGTTGCACTGTTTATTTCTGGAGTGAGTCATGTTACATAATGTGCATTAATGTCACTGCTTTTGGGGCCATTTTTAATGTAAATATTCATATTTTGAATAATGCACCAGGTTAGAGAATTGCCATCTTTGTACATTTTGCAGCATTAGTTATGTGAAAATCTCTTTCATAACCAACCATCATTATATGATATTAAGGTCCATTTAGTGATTTAAAATTGTGCCTCCTCTAGTGTAAAAGTCATATTTGCTCTTGTTTCCAGTAAGGACACAGTGACAAGCTGAATCTCCCTGACTGGGAATTTGCTTCATATCATAATTAATTTCCAAACACACTCATTGTTTTCCACAGCGAGTCACGCACTGGCACATTTTGTAGCCCAACCGCCCACTTGCTTTCTCCCAAAGATATTTTCTGATGGCATCAGTGAGTAGCCAGGTCAGACCAGCTGTTCCATCCAAACTAAACAGGCCTGGTCACAACCCAAAGAGAGGGTTTACGCATTTCCTTTTACATGCCATGTGGGCAAAAGCTGTTGGAAACTCCCATTTGTGGCATTGTGGGAGAGTATGTTGTGGATGAGTCCTGTTTGGTACTTGTCTACATTGCATGTACCATTTCCATGATACTTGTCCAGTCCACATGAAATCGTGAAATCAAATGGCAAGCCATGAGCCTGGATATAATGTATAAGAAGAAGCTGGTTTGAAGCAGCTGAGTAGAGAAGAAGAGTTTATCAATAAACATCAGCAAACGTGTCCTCTCAGTGGTGATGCAACTTCAAGGAAACTTCCTCACACAGGGCAAAGCTGACCCCAGTGCTTTATTATGGTACTAAATTAAAGCAAGCAAGTGCAGATCAACCAAGAGGAATATACATAAGCTCATATCAAATCAAAGCCTATGAGAACATACAGAAAAGTGTCTTTAAAGATGCAGCAACCACAGGCTAAGGGTTACACTAACCACTTCTGAAAAAGTTGTAACAGGATACCGTGGCTAACAAAAATTGAGACAGCAGAACACCATGAGAGAAATGTAACATGTGTCCTTGAACCTAATTAGAATCCGGCGCATGCGCCCCTACACCTGACAGTGATCTGGCTTATCTGTTAGCTTTAGCCCCTCCCCTCTTTAAGCTTAAACAACAAAGTCAGTTTACAGTGTGATGGTCAATGAACTGGATTTGAGGGAACTACTGCTGCAGCCGAGGACTGACATGAGATTAGCTCAGTATTACTAGCAGGCTTTAGATGATGGCAGCCTCCTTCTGTGGTCATTAGGCCTCCAAGTCAACCACTGCAATCACTTGGTTTTCATTATTCAAAGCTAATTTCAAGTGTAAATTTAAATCCATGCTCAATTTTTTTTTTTTAATTGTTTGCTAAGAGCACGCTCACGGCCGCTACCGAGGGGTCACTTAAAGAAGAAGAAGCAAAAGGGGGGAGGGGGGAAACTTCATCACAAGCATTTCTCTTTCAAGCACATTAGTAAAGCCATAGACGAATTATGCATTATGTCATTTCATGAGAGTGAATGGGAGATTTTAAGGTGTTGTTTGTGCCATTGCACAGTGTTGGTACTTTCCCCTCTTTACTCCTTTGCCTCATCTGGATAAATATGTGGCTATTAAAAGCTATTGATAAATAATCAGAAATCACCACAGCCTCTCATTAAAAATGGGTGAAAAACAGTAGCTGTGGTTGCATTAGCCTGTGCACTGCCTCTCCTGTTCCACTACAATAAACCTCATCTCTGCATCGAAATTGTGGCAACATCTGTTGTTGTCCTGCTTTAACATCACATTTGACTGTGGTCAAGAGAGCAGTCAAAAAGGACGACAGCTGTTTCTCAGTTACAGTTTTAGTAAAACAGGGGAAACACCCTAAGTGGTTAGAATAATAGGCTATTTTGTCTAGACAACAGCTCTGCTCATTGCCCATTGTTAAGAATCAGACAAAAAAGCATGAGACTGTAAACTGTGCATGATAAAAAATAAGGAAAATAAAGCCTCATGTATGAAATGAGTTGGAAATTGTGGTTGTCCGTTGTAATAAATATTAAAATGCATCCTATTTTCAACAAACACTTTACTGTGGTGGTTTAGCTGGAACACCTGGATAAATGTTTCCTCATTCCAGTCAGCCTCACACTACAACAGCTGGCCCTCTATTCAGAGCAAGTAGCTGACTTAACCTCACTGTACATCACTGTTCCCAGGCCTGTTTATTATGTGTAACATGACGCACTATTAATATTAAAATCAATGCAGAGAGGTAATGCTCCTTACTTGCTGTAGCTAAGCCAACTGGGTTAGCCACCTTACAGCCAAGACGAGTCTAGCCACAGGTGTGCATGATTAGCATTATATCACGGTTCTTCGTTATCTAACTGCAGCACAACACCGTAGTCAGCTCGTTCACCGGCGGCAACCGTAAACGTTTATTTCTAGGCGCATTAAGAGACACGCTGTCAGCAACACAACATGAGTTATTGCCAATAGCGCAGCTAACGTTACTCACTCAGTCAGTCGGCACAGCAGCGGCACTCTTGACTGACACGCCGATGCACAGTGATGGTGGTTCCTCCGCCGCTCTTCCCGCAAATGTTGAACGTCCGCGAGCTCCGACGACCTGCTACTTTCTGCAACACCTGAGACGGATAACTAGCTAGCTGCCCAGATAAGCACAGTGCAAGGCAAAATGTGACATGCTAGCGTTAGCTACCTAATGCTGCCCAGCTAATAGTTAGCAAGAAGAAGATGTGCTTTTCTCGTAGTATGAACGACGATCTCCAGTGTTAACTACACCTAAAACAAATAGAAGTAACTGGCGAGCGACAGCGCCGATGCTAAGTGTCGATAACGTTAGCCGAATAGCCAATTTTATCGAGATAACTTTCCATCCAACCCTGCTCCTTGCATAAAAGGCAGGAATTTCGCCATCGCTTACAGGGCTCTGTGCGCATGCGTATTACAGGAAATCATGACGAATCCCAAATTCCATGATAAAGATGAGAAATATTTCTGATATAGTCACGGTTGTTTTACGTAGTTGGCACCGCGACGTTTTCAATAACCGGTACATTAATAATTAATGAACTTCATCTGTCCTCCTACATTTACGTGACTTAATGGAAACCTTAAGGTTGACGTGTCTGTGATCGGTTCGTCCACCAAGTCAGTCGCAGAGAAATGTGTAGGCTGTGTGGTGAGGCGATTAAATTATTTTTAGTGCACTTTAGTGCGAATTAATTCCACTCAGTCTTGTACGGGCGAGTCACAAATTTAAGAAAACACTGCTAAACGGTAACCAACCTGTTAATAGAAATGTCCGGTCCACCTTAAAACCATCATATCGCTTTTACTGGCTACTATTACTGTTCATTCATTTTTACCGTTTCTAGAATTAGGATAAGGATCAATGCGTGAACTATAATGCTCTTAAACATTTTTGAAATTAAATAATATCTCGTAAAATGCTAGTATCTGTTAGTATAAGCCTGGTTACACAAATCCTGGTTCATATTTCTGTAATCATCAGTAAGGGAGCAACATTTTAGACTTCAGACATTACCTTATTCATCAACTACATTTATTCAAATAACCAGTCCATTTATTGTACATTCGTCATTATTTTTCTTGTCTGTGGTTTTAAAGTGAAACGTTATTTTGTTCTGATAGACCTGGATGTATATGCAGATGAGTGGCTATTCAAGGAAATCTAAATCTAAATCTAAATCAGCATTAATTTGCTGTGGGGAGCTCATCATAATTTCTGATATGCTGCAGCCTCAGACTCTGGCGATTTGTGGTGTAACTTCACAACAGTTAATCCTTTGGTGTGTAGAATCACAGCCTGGTTTTCATTTCTGTGATTAAAAATGTAAACCTGAACCACATAGGCAGCTACGACAGGAATATTGATGCTCACACACAGGCAAACTTTTTGAAAGGGAAAATTTGCTCCCATGAAGTTATAAATTTGTGAGAATCTTTTGGGAACTTCAGCCACTGCACCCTGCCACAGATTTTTTGAGATTCCTCTTCGACTTGATAGATCCATATTCTCTTCATGCACCTGACCTTCTGCTTTAGAGGCACACAGCACATTAATATTTCATATAACAAGCACAAATACATACAATCTTCCTGACACCTCACTGTTGGGAAGTGTCTACAGCACAGGATATGGCCTTCCTCCTTGGAATTTAATAGTGCCACAACCTGTACAGTCAAAATAATTATAATTACGTGTGTAGACATGGAAACAAGCAAACAAGTTGAGGCTGTTGACATCGGCCACTGTATATCTGTCAAAATGTGCACATGAAAACGGATTTTAAAAAAATAAATAAATATGCCCTCGTGGTTTATTTCCAGAGACACAAATGATGCTTCTGAACACATTTGATTTTATTTTGAAACAAAATATGAGCATGTAAATTGAGTGTCGGTGAAGCTTGGGTCAAACAAGTGCGTGTTACTAAGACTGTGCTTCTCCACGGCTCCACCTGCTGGAATTTTTAAAGGAGTACCATGTGTCTCCTGCCACAGTGGTCAGAGAAATTCAAAGTGTAAAAGAACATTTTTACAAAGAAATGATAGAAAATGAACACAGAAAACTAGATAACCCCCATGAGACGGGCTGACGATAGTTCATTTCTGCATGTGTCATTTTTTTTTAAGTTAGCAGTTTTTCCTCTTCATATATCAATAAGAAGTGTCTCTTGAGGCATATGAATAAATACTTAACGTGAAATTAAATTTTTAAGAAGATATAAACAACAGAAGTGGAACGCTCCGATTATCAGTGAACGCACCACCGGGCCGCAGGAAGGAAGTAAGGAGGTGGTGTGTTTTTTTTCAGTCGGTGGTGTAGCGATTAAAGCTAACTACAACAAGCTGCAACCACAACAACTGATGTGAAGTTATAGCACATGAGATTGCCGACATGACTTCATCAGCGACTTGAATCGCCAAATATGTTGGCGTGCATTTCCCTAGTATCGCTGTCAATTAGAGAGAGGCTTCGCGGACGAAACACTAGCTAGAACAACCGCAAGGTAATGTCAACAGTTTGAGCCATTGGCGGCTCCCAGCAACAACAACACTCTTAGGCTAATTAGCTCGACAGTGTTTTTACCAGACAGTGCTGTGCTAGCTGACAGTTACCGCTAAAAGCTAATGGCAAATGGCAATACTGCTTTAGTCTTTATGTTGTTGAAAACTCAGGATGCTACTTTCATAGCTGTATGCGTTGTTTGTTTGTGCCCACTTTAGCATTTGATTATCTGGAGTGTTGAACATCTCATCTGAACTATGGGTTGTTAAGGAGGGAGGCGTTCTTCAGGCATGGACTCATGCTACGTACAACTTGACGTTACTACTTATTGATACACAATCATCATAGATATAACAGTGTTTTAGATTAAATTCGGTTGTTTTTGAAACGAGGGGTTTGTTACCCATGACAATCAGAGGAAACCGGGGTCGTTGTTATTTACGCTGAAGACCGTAGTCTGCCATGTGAGGGTGTTATACAGCTCTGCATATAGAGACAAGTAGTTTCATGATCATGTTTTGAAAAACTGAAATATTGTACTTGATTTCTGATCCATTCATGTAGTCTGGCTTCACCACCCAGACAACATCATGGTGGTCTCAATTTAAAAAAAACAACAACAACATTGTTCTGGAAATATTGTGTTTTAGGTTTTACATGAGGCAGTGGAAAGAAAGAAAAGTAGAGGCAGCACAAACTGGACTTAACTCTTCTTTCAGTAAACACAGATTAATGGGTTTACCTTATTCAATACACATTTTATTCATCAATCAAAATGGGCTCAGTGCCCAGTGGCTGTCTGTTTCCCAGGGCACTTATTGGGTATAGGTATTGAAACTCTAGTGGATATTTTACCCACTCAGTTTACAGTTTATGCACAGTCACCGCTGTAAACTGAGCATAATCAAAGCATAATTTTAAAAATACAGTGAAATTTTTAGTTTCATTTTATTTTCGTCTAATCAACCGTATTATTGATCAGAGAGGGAGCGGCTCAAACATGACATGATCAGCATATTTCTTCATGACTGTGACTCAGCATTCTACTTTTCTGTTCGGATCAATTTGCTCTGTCAAAAAAAAACAAAGTACAACACTTATGGAATTTGCAATAGAATAAATGCAGACAACCCAGAAAACATCTCTGGAAGATGTTTATGTCTTTCCACAAAGGCCTCCTCCCATAGTAGGATGGAAATGATTTTTTTAAAGTCTAAATATCTGCATGACTCATATTCACATCTGTTTAACTTTGTGTTCTCTTAGCTGAGTATTATGCTGGACGTGGGGAAGTGGCCAGTGTTTGCACTCCTTCCTCCTGAGGAACTACGGCTTATCCACCAGGCTTGTGTCTTTGGCAGCGCTGCAAACGAAGCCCTCTATGTCACAGTTAATGATGAGGTAACGCTTGGGCATTAAGCAATGGCACTTTAATCCTTTTGTTTACATGAAGACATGTTGCAACACTCATCAGATGTAATGTCCTTCATAACTTACTTTATAACACTGTTTTTTTCTGTTTTAAAAGTGGGTTGAAAAATGCTGCAGCCTTTTCACTGACTGGTTGATACAAGGTGGAGTTCCAGGCCTAGGGATAAGCAGATAGAATGAGGCTATCTTTAGCCATACAGGCCTAATACCCGAGCCAGCTCCATTTTTATCCTGTGGAAAGGTGGAGAGTGTGCCTCATCTTTGCAACCGTTGCTCATCTGTTTGTTCCTGTAGCCCAAACAGTTTATGTTTCAGTGCAGTGGATTGTGGTGTAAAAAAAAAAGCATTTTGGTGAATTCACTTCAGATGCTGCTAAATGCTCTAAAAACAAAATCTTTTAAATTATACTTTAGACTTTAAGATTACACTTTGGCTGCAGTTGTAGATGAATTTGGCTGAAAAGAGCTGGAACGATGACTCTGTAAATCAGTTAATCACTTAATATCATATAAATCATCAAAACTCTGCACTGGGCAGTTATGAGGGACATTTTAGACCATTGACAGTCAGTAAATGAGTTGTTTTAAACCTAATCCTATCATATTTACTCTTGTCCCAGGATGTCAACCACACACACACACACATATTTACCATATTATCAGCAAACACCAGAATGTAGCATTTATGTACCATTAATATCAGGAGCATTTCAGCAGTGATGTTTGGTATTTGCAGGTCTTTGCTCTGGGCACAAACTGCAGTGGCTGTTTAGGGCTCGGAGACCTTCAAAGCACTATTGAGCCACGCAGGATTGATGTTTTGTGTGGAAAGAAGATTGTGTCCCTAAGCTATGGAACAGGACCACATGTGGTTATCGCCACTGCAGGTAAGCCAGTTCAGAAAACTTTTGTTTGTCCCTCAAGGCGATAATTTCCTCTGGAGGCAGAGGAATGACATGACAGACAAACAAGATGTCAGATGCAGATGTCTAGAGTCTAGTTTTATGATGAACCCGTACCATTACAGCTTGAATATTGCATATTAACACATATTGCTTTAAAGGTTCAGATGGGGTTTTCATTAGAGTGTGATATTTTCAGTTTTGATTAAAAACTGGCAAATAGTTTGAAAAAAGTGTTTTTTTTAAAAAGTGACCCTCTTATTTGACGTGTAACCAAAAAATAGACAGAATGTATTTAATGTAACCTGCTCACTGCTCAGTTTGGCTGTTAAGAGTTCTGGTTGTCCCACACTCTCGGAAACCGTCAATGCAGCAGAAATGTTTATGTAGCCTTCCCCGGATCTGTGGCCCATCACCATCCTGTCTCTGAGCTCTGCAGGCAGCTCCTTCCTCCTCATGGTCTGGTTTATTCTATGATAAGCATTGTCAGCTGTGAGGCCATTATACAGACAGGTTTGTAGCTTTTCAAATCACCCCCGCTACTCCCAGGGCTGCGAGCATCTTCCACATTGACTGCTCTTTAAAACTACTGCAGCCAGCATCAACTGGAAATAGTCTGCCCTTTTTCACTGCAGTGTTGGACCAGATCCTGGTACTTTGTGGCTATCCTTTCTGAAGTGTCTCTGCATCCGTCTTCCAATGAGTCAGTTAAATCAGGATGACTTTCTTTGCCTTCAAATATTATGACCTGGGGGAAAGTGTGGTTTTCTTCTCAGTTCACCTCATCTCCTAAGATCCTGTAGCTACAGGAGGCTCTTCTTTGTTCTCTGGATTGATCTTATGTTTCTCATTTCCGTGCTCAAAGATGACAGCCTGGGCTCTGAGCACCTTGTCATAATGGCCTGGCTAAGCACAATCATGCATGTCAGCAGTAAGAGTGTGCCTCTTTCTCCACATGATTTGACAGCAGCCTCCCCCTCATCACCACCTGGTGAACACCACTCCTCCAGGTGACAGACCTCTACTTGGATCATGTCTCTCACTTTCCCTCCATCGCAGGCTTGGCTTTTCCTCAGCTGATTGTACAACTATCCCCTGGATCTGGAGCAGGAATTTTCCCACTTTTCATTTTCATATCATTTGTGATCACCATGCTTTTTGACTACTTTGCTTATAGTCAGTGGATGAAATTGTTGGAGTTAGATTGTCCAAAAAATATTTTACTGAAGGTTGGCTGATGCTGGATGTGACTGTCTTTTCCCTCCCTGCTGCTGTAATGAGCTGTTCATCCCCCTGACAAACAGGATTGGGGAAAGTGCTTCAGCTAGTTGTGATTCCCATTTTCCAGTTATCGCAATCCTGATCCATCCTGATCAGTTCTCACACCAGAAAGACGAGTCATTCGTCCGTGGTTTCATTTTGTGAAACACAATATATGACAGTATAAAATTAGAAATGAGAGTCATAACACAAAGATTACTGTAATTGATAATCCAAAATAAATACTAGGTGCTGCTTTAGATTGACATGTAATGCTACCTTTGTCTGCTCTATCAGTTTAAGTGTATATTTATCTGGTGCTTTTTCAGCAAATGCTATTTTAACAAATGCTTATATCGCCTATCATTTCTAATGAGAAGTGTACTGAGTCTGAGTGCTGTAAATTATGTGGCTGCTTCTTATCTCCTCATAAAATATTAACCACTGTGTCAACATGAATAAAAGTTTGCCTGCTGCTTTGCAGATGGAGAGGTGTTTGCTTGGGGCCACAACGGCTACAGCCAACTCGGTAATGGGACCACCAACCACGGACTGACCCCTGCCCTGGTGTCCACCAACCTCCTTAGCAAGAGAGTGACAGAGGTGGCCTGTGGCTCTCACCACACTATCGCCCTGACGACTGATGGAGAGGTAATTTATCCTTGGGTGTGTTCTCACTGAAGATTCTTTTTGCTAAATCTCTGTATTTCTACGGGCAGTGACCATTATATCTCTGGGTTCAGGTGTATGCATGGGGCTACAACAACTCGGGCCAAGTCGGTTCAGGGTCCACTGCCAACCAGCCGACACCACGCCGGGTCAGCAGCTGCCTGCAGAACAAAGTGGTGGTTAACATCGCCTGCGGTCAGCTCTGCTCAATGGCTGTTCTGGACAATGGAGAGGTAATGAGTTACATCAATTGGCAGATGTGAACATGAATTGGTGAATCAGTAGTCTCAGTAGGTCAGCGTTTTGGCAGTCAGCAGCCCAGAGCTTTTTTAAAGTGGAGATTAATAAAAATGTCACACCCAAAATATTCATGACTAAGCAGTTCTATGTTGCTTTGCATTTCTCGCCATATTATGTTTTTATCTTCTTTTTTCTTTAATAATGCCAAATCTTATTTTTGCCCTGATATAATGCTCTCACATGCAAAATAGTATAAAATGTATTGCAGGTATATATAACGTGATATAATACATGATGTAAATTAGGAATTGCAGTGTTTTCTCCACCAAGACATCAGAATTAGAATAAGTAGTTTTTCCGACATCCCAAGAATTTGCATTAGTTCGATAGATAGATAGATAGATAGATAGATAGATAGATAGATAGATAGATAGATAGATAGATAGATAGATAGATAGATAGATAAACTGCTAATCAAGGCCTTGATGAGTGTGTGTATTGTCTCGTAGATTTATGGTTGGGGCTATAACTGCAATGGACAGCTTGGTCTGGGCAACAATGGTAATCAGCAGACACCATGCAGGATCGCTGCTCTCCAAGGTGTCAACATCATCCAGGTAAGAGCTCAGAGAGAGAGAGAGAGAGACAGAGAGAGAATTCTTATGAGGCTGTTTTTGAATTATTTATTTCAGTCAGTTTTCAGCTTAATCACACTCTACCCTTTACATGCAGGTTGCCTGTGGATACGCACATACGTTGGCGCTTACAGATGAGGGCTTTGTTTATGCCTGGGGAGCCAACTCATATGGGCAGTTGGGAACAGGCAATAAGAGTAACCAAGCTCTTCCCACTCAAATAAACACAGACAAGGAGAGGTAAGTATTTTGTTTATACCTCAGTGTAAATTAGCAGTGACATCCTAACAAGTCAAGAGCTGCATGACAACATTGTGTGAGATGAATCCTTTAAAAGTAATGCCCAGTGGTAGTTTTTCACCGGTAGTTTTTTTTATCAACAATGAAAGGTCCTCTTTGTTACTGTATCAGACATATTCAACATATTGCAGTGTACAAGCAGCAGAAGAAAGCTCGCAGTTTGTGGTCTAATTTCAGTTTTTGTCACTAGGATGGTGGAGGTGGCTGCGTGTCACACAAGCCACACGTCTGCAGCCAAGACCCAGAGCGGGCAGGTTCTGATGTGGGGTCAGTGTCGAGGTCAAGCTGTGGCCAGCCCCCACCTCACCCATTTCAGCAGCACAGACGATGTGTTCGCGTGCTTCGCCACACCTGCGGTCACATGGCACCTCCTCTCAGTAGGTAAGCCTGGTGTAAGACTGTAAAGATTTCCAAATCAACACTTTGTTCCATTGATCTTTTGAATGGTCAGAGGTAACGATACCATGCTTTGGGCACATACCTCTAGGAATTCCAGGAAGTGGTTTATGAAATAAACAGGAAAATCTGTTTCCTGGTCTGACATACATGTGCTGATTGATCTTATCTGCTCATCTCAACCTGATAGACATTTCACCTTGATGTTATTTTATTGTTTATGCTTCATTTTGCAAGGTTCATGACACCCCTCTCTTAGAAAACAAACCACTGAAACCAACAGTGCAATTGTTTTCTATTGTAACTTGGTCTTGATTGTACTAGTGATTCAAATTAGATCTGAGATAAGACTCTTTGATTTTTCTTTTTTCTGTGTCTACTAGAGAGTCATTCAGAAGCATCATTCAAAAGTGTAATTAGTGAGATTTAAAAAAAAATATACATATATATATATATTTGTGTGTTATGTATACTATATATATGTATATATAATTGTTACAGTTGTGTAAAAATAGACATTATCATGTGGCACTTGTTCAGGTTCAAAGGCAGACCTCATTATAGAGAAGTTTGCTAATTAGTTTTATTTTTTAAAAGAAAAAACGTATGTTCTTTATTTTCATCAGATGGAGATGACTACCTGACTGTGGCCCAGTCTTTGAAGAAGGAGTTTGACAGCCCGGAGATCTCAGACTTGAAGTTCCTGGTTGATGGGAAGTGTATTCATGTTCACAAAGCGCTGCTGAAAATCAGGTACAAAGTGCCACAAACACACTCTCAAGTCCAAAGACAAATTGTGAACGGGTGCTTCTTCGTAATGAACGTGTTGCTTATTGATATATACTGTTCCCATCCAGTCACATGACATTTTGCGTAGCTGATGTGTCTGATGCGACCCACAGTGTGTGCAAACATTTTGAGCTGAACAAAAAATACTTTATTTTGTAGAGAATATACAAAGGAGCTCATTGTGGTTCTTCCTTAAAATAACTAAATGTCTCCATGTTTCCTTCTCTGATGTGGAGTCATCTCTTTTCATCTTTGCTTGACTGAGAGATGTATTTTTTTTCCCTTTCTTCCTCACCAGAGCTGCTTCTCCAACCTTGACTTTCATTTTGGTCACATGAGTGTATTTTTCGCATTCAGAGCTTGCGCCTGGTCATGAGTAATGCAGGCACTGAGGTTTTCAGGGGAACAGAAACACACTTTGATGTTGCAGACTTGTGTGATTGTTGATTATAGAGACAGGAAGTCAAGACAAACCAATAATTCAGTTGGTTGTGCAGCCATCGTGACTGCCAATACACTGAGCCATCCTTCTCTGATAATGAATTTAACACGTGCAGCATATACATTATATACCCGCTGTGCTGCGTTTCCTATGTCTAAACACCATCTGTTAAACGGCGTTGCCTCGTGTTTCCTGTTAATGTCGTGGAAGCAAAGACAGACCTATTGTTTCCCGTTTTTCTTTTTATAACCACACTTGGACTCAGAGTATCTGTGTTCCGGTCCCTTGCTCTTTTGCACTGTCAGTAGGAAGGAGCCAGACTGTCTGCGACATCAACCTTTAGTGCACAGCAGCGAATAATGCCTGCTGTGGCAAGGTCACATGCAAATTATATGTTTGAGGTGCACTTAAGGGATGAGATGTGGATTGTTTGTTCAGCCAGGACCTGAAAAGAAATGACAGAAAGGCACTTGTGTTGTTTTGCGATGATGTTGTGATGTTGAAAAAAAAAAAAAAAAAAGGTAATCAGCATTTAAGATGTAGAAAGCCATAAAGAATAAATAGGGAATAACTCTGTTGATTATAGTTATTGGCAGGCTGCCTCCACTTTCCCCCAGGAGGTGTGTAATGGCCTGAACATTGAATCTTGATTGAACAGTGCATGAATTTATAAAAATGTTTTTTTCAGTTTGATGTGCTGTAATAATAGAAATTACAATTTGTTTAAAAAAAACAACAAAAAAAACACCTTGGAGACACGTGGAGAGGAATACAGAATTTTTAAATATTGAAAACTAGTTGTATATAATAAATTACAAGACACAAATATTTTACGTGGCTACATGGCTGCTAATCATATACTGCAGCTCCTCACGTTTCTGCTGAATGTTTTAAGTTGATGCTCTGCAGATATTTTTCCCTCTTCATCAGAGCTGATTTCCACTCTGTATGAAAATGAATTGGCAGGGTCATGCAACCATCTTTTGGCTGGTAATGCAGTTTGCAGACTGCTCTGCTTTACGTCACCATGATAATGCTTATAAGTTAAAACCCAGGTTTCAGTTCCTGGAAAGCGGTACGTTGTTCCCTAATCATTAGAGCATGATGAACAAAAACGAAGCAGCGTAATGCAACAGGCAGGCTTTTTTTTCTAATAACTCGACAAAAACAGGATGTGGCATCCTTTAAGCATGTCATACCTTTCTTTCTTGTCTAGGTGTGAGCATTTCCGTGCACTTCTGAATGAAACTGATGAGGACGCCATAGAAATCCACCAGTTCTCATACCTGGTATACAGAGCCTTTCTGGAGTACCTCTACACAGACACTATCAACCTGCCACCAGAGGATGCTATTGGTAAAGCCAGAGAGAAAGCACAGCCTGTTCCACTCTGAGGACACTATGATTAGAGCCAATGCAATGACTCTTGAACACACTCACCCATGGTTGTTTTTCTTGTGCGTGTGTACCTGTAGGGTTGCTTGATTTGGCCACTTTCTACCGAGAGACGAGGCTGAAGAGGCTGTGCCAGGAAACAATCAAGAGAGGCATCTCTGAGGAGAACGCCATCACTCTGCTATCAGCTGCTGTCAAGTATGAGGCGCGGGTAAGCTTATAGCCCCTGACACACAGTCAGGCAGCGTGGTGGTGGTGGTGGTGGTGGTGGGTGCCTTCACACTAGCTAGTTAGTTATACTCCTCAGCACTGACCAGACAGCACTCTTCATTTTTAGGACCTGGAGGAGTTCTGCTTCAAGTTTTGCGTCAACCACCTAACAGCTGTCACGCAGACCCTGGCCTTTGCAGACATGGACCACGACCTGCTCAAGAACTTCATTAGCAAAGCCAGCCGCTACGGGGCCTTCAAAAACTGACTAGAGCGCCCCCCCCC
>OMNW01008691.1:0-15911 GCA_900303245.1 Selene dorsalis
CTTCTCCCTCCTCCTCCTCCTCATCTTCCTCCTCCTCCTCCTCCTTCTCCTCTTCCTCCTCATCTTCCTCCTTTGCCTCCTCTCTCCTCTTCTTGTCCTCCTCCTCACGCTTCTTTCTTTCCTCCTCCTCCTGGCTTTCCTTCATCTTCTTCTCTGCATCCTGGAGTAATGGTAGAAGCAAATTTAAAAACAGATGACTAAATCATTCCTTAATGATTTTACTTCACTTAATGCAATCATCACAAAATGCTGACATTATATTTTGAGCTAAAGATGAATGAGCAGGACACATGACTACAAGCAGTTTGAAGATTAGTAGTGATGCAGGTTCTGGGCTTACCTTAGTTTTACCCCATGTGTCGTTGCCTACTTCCTCTGCCAGGTTTGGGTCATTGGTGATTAGGAAGTTGTCAAAGATCGTACCAGATTTAACCTACAAAATCAAAAATCATCAAAAACAGTTAACGTTTTACCATCAGGTATTTCATGTGGACAAATACAAGAAAAGCTTAATTTTCAAATATGTTTCCTCTATGTCCATAGTATCTGCATTCCTCTTCATATGAAACTGATAAATAGCAATAAGCAGTGAATGACTGGGAAAAAACACTAAACTTTTCAGTAGCTCCAATTCAACATGAGAAACAACAAGGTGTGTGAGAAAAAAATCTATTTCTGACTGTAAATGACTAAACTAAAAGCATTAGTTTGTTTTAACTTCATACTTTCCGCAAATCGACTATTTATTTAGCTGTAAGAAAATAAGAAATTCAGCTTCAGCATTTTCTTACCTGCCACAGGTCTAGTCCAATCACACCGATGCTCTCGTATTTATAGATCTCAGAATCAGCTGTGTACTCTGGGTTGTCAATCTCAGGGTGGATCCACTTGCCCTTGTAGGC
Source organism: Selene dorsalis (assembly GCA_900303245.1). NCBI lineage: Eukaryota > Metazoa > Chordata > Actinopteri > Carangiformes > Carangidae > Selene > Selene dorsalis. Next base: position 903 of record OMNW01008691.1, read on the forward strand.
AGGGTTGTCAATTTCTCTGGGCTTCCACTCACCCTGTGGACACAAAGACAGGGATTATGGTTAATGTAAGAGGAAACACAAAAGCAAATACATCTGCTGAATAAGAGGTTTCTTTGGCATTATAATATCATGCAAGTGGGTGGAAGGAGGGCAGAACAGTAAGTGGGGCAATAAAGCAGCTGAGACAATAAAATAATCAAAATAACATTCCTAATAATTCCCAAAATGGGGCGTCATATAGCTCAGTGGGTTGAACAGGCACGTCATATACAAAGGCTATAGTCCTCACTGCAGCAGGCTCCAGTTCAAATCCCCCAGTGTGCCCTTTGCTGCGTGTCATTCCTCCTCTCACTCCCTCCACATTTCCTCTCTCTCCTGTCCGGTCAATTAAAGGCAAAAAGCCCCCCATATTGAAACACAGTCCGTGTTCAAAATCTTATCTTCCTCATCTTTTCTTTCATCACTAACAGATGTAGTGTTGCATAAATCTGATTTTCACATCTATTGGATGGTGAAGAAATGTACAGCGCGATTCTTATTACAACGTTTTTTTCTTTTGCTACATTGAATGAAGGTTTGTGGGCATCTCACCAGTCACACATTGGAGCTCTCAAATAAAATGACCCAAAGTAAATACAGCACATGAGGTAGCAAATGTTTATCAAGACAGTCGTATAACTTACAGATTCAAAGTGTTAAAATAATTTGCTGTTCACCTTGTAATCAGGGTTGGTGACCATAGGTGGCTCCCATTCTCCATCCATCTCATCGTCCCAGTCATCGGGCTTCTTAGCATCGGGGTCTGGGATGTTCTCAGGTTTGTCCCAATCCTACACACGAAAACATGATTTATGGTTTCACTGATGTGCATCCAAAACATTTTAAAGACATGTGGATTTCACTGAAATGAAGTGTATTCTGTTTGCTAGATTAAAGAGAAAGAACATAAAAGGACAATGAAAAAAACAAACAACAGATTATTTGGTTGGAGTCATCTTGACTGACCTCTGGTTTCTTATCATCAGGGTCGGGAATCTTTTCCCTGTCGTCCCAGTCCTCTGGCTTTTTGGCTTCCGGGTCCTTTATTTTTTTGGGAGGCAGGAAGTCCCAGTCGTCCTCCAGATTGCCAGACTCAACCTTCTTATTGTCGATCTTGACCTCGTAAGTGTTGTCACTGTTGACAATCAGTGTGTACAAGTGGGTGTACTCATCATCCTACAACACAGAAAGGAAATGTGAGCAGCTGTTGGGAATGGCTTTGATGCATAACTGATTTCCATGCATTTATAATGCAATATATTTCTATGCAATACATAGAAATGTTGCTACTACAAATGGTCCAACTGGATCACAGAGCATAAAGGTGCATTTCTTCGTACAACTTAATATAAAAACAAGAACCATATTTTAATGTCTCACCTTGCATCTGATGTCCTTGTTAATCAGATGGTTTTTGCCTTTGTAGTTGAAGATAACATGAACTTTCTTTGTGCCAGGGCCACAAATATCAGGACCTGAACAAAACCACAAATAAACAAGTGAAAATCCCTCATCCAGCCTTTAAATGAACAGGCATAAAACTAAGCACACACAAGCGACAACTCTGAGTTTACAATCACTGGTTTCATTTATGCCTATTTATCTGTGTGTACAACTATATTAAGCACTGTGGAAGTGTGAATCTTCCATATATGTCAAAGTGACTGGTCTTGACTTGTACTGTTATCACTGAGGAATATTCATAAGAGAACAGAGGGAGCTGTCAAAACGTACCAAACATGATGTTGTAGACAGAGTCTCCATGCATGTCCTCCTGGTTGACGTCAGAGGGAAACAGTTTAATGTAGCCTCCACCACAGTCAATGCTCTGCTCATGTTTCACAGAGAACTGGATGACCAGAGGCTGGCCCTGGCTGCTGAAGTCATCGAAACGGGTCGACAAGGCGTAGAAGCGGGCATCCTGGCTCGTCTGCAGACCTGCAGTAGAAACACTGTTAGTGGGATGTGTCCACACCAAGTCAGTCACAACACAGGAGGTTGTTTTGACAAAAATGTGCTGATTAGTTTGAATTTGTGAATTGAATTTGTGAAGTTTCTCCTCAAGTTGAACAATAGAGAGACAGACTGTTGTGACGATGTCATGAAGAGATAAATACTGGTGCTGATCCACACACAGTGAATAACAGAGCAACTCTGGAACAATAACTGCACCTACAGCAATTTCACTGGATTATGTGCACATTTCTGAATCACAGATATAAGCCCCACATTCAAAATGAACACATTTGGGCAGAATATCAAATAATAAGAAGATGTCCAGCCCACAAACTCTGTCACTGGCTCAGTGTCATCTGAACTCCAGTTCCCTCTCTAAAAACTGTCTATCACTTCAAATTATTTTGTTTTGAATATGTACCTCTCAGCTTTAGTGTCTTTAGTGTCAAACTCACTGGAATAATATTATCTTTAGTACGGATTAAGTGCTGCCTTAGTTATTTCCCACTACTAATACAAATCAAATCAAATGTCTGTCAGATTTAACATCCGTGACACAAGCTGCAAACACAGAGAATACAGCTTAACACCTGATAGTTATGGAGGTTTACTGTCTTCCACAGGAGCAGATTCACATTATAACAATAAAAGTTAACCTTTCCACTCACCTTTGTCTCTCTCTGCATCTCCATAGAACTTTCCTGCTGTCAGCACAAACTTGCCGTAGTCTGATTTATGCTTGGATTCAACCCAGCGACTTGTCCAGGCGTCTGCATAAACAAATTTCAGGTTCACAGATTAAAAAAAAAAAAAAACTCACAAGCTGCCAATCTACCACCATTGATGCATCAGTGCAGGTGCAGTGGGTATGAGGCTGCCAGAGCATGCAGCTCCTCTGCCTTCACCATCCCCACCGTGTCAGCTGTGACACTGGTGTCCACAGAGGAGGACGGCTAGGTGGAGGAGGAAGGGTGGAGAAAACAAGTGAATGACCAGAGCCAGAGATATCCGTTAGGAGCGGGGGATGGGGAGACAGAGAGGGTGTGATGATGACTGGAGGAGGAGGAGGAGGGGGGAAGTGGAGAAGATAGAGGGGTCAAAGATGAATGGAAGTAATGTAGACTAAATCCGTCTCTATATGTGCAGTCTACAGACAATGCATGACCGAAAAAGCAGGTGAAACCATGACACCGTGTCAAAAATCCATTCATTTAACCCCCCAGAAGAGAAGTCTACCGGCTTTAGCACCTGCTCTCAGTCAGCACTGTAAAACCTCAACTTACAGTTTCGACAAATCACAGAACACATAGTTAAATGGTGAAGGTGCAATTACGAGTAAAAGGACCTCACCCCCGTCTTCAAATTGCTCTCGGAAATATACAGTTGACTCGGCCAGGGCAGACACGGCCGACACGGCCAGCAGAAGCAGCGACAGGGCTGTCATTGTAACGACCTCCAGCAACCTGTCAGATAAACTACTAACTCACCACAAACGCTAATTAATCTCTACCGTGTGACGGCGCGGTGCAGCAGCGGTCATGTATCGGTCCAGACTGTCAAACAGTGATGGTACAGTAAGAAGCACCGATCGCTGCCGCTCGCCTCTCGGCTGGGAACAGATGTCTGAATCTGATTGGATGTCAGCCTCGAACTTCAATAAGGAAGCGTTACCGCGCTCAGCCAATTACAGGAGAGGAATTCTGGAGGAATTGGTGGTGGTCGTAGCCAATGGGAGCAGACCACGCGTTCGCTTGATACACGCCCAGGGAAGGGTGATGCTCCGCGAATGAATCGCATGAAGAAAAGAAATCACAATAAAACATGAACAAACAACATGAATAAATGTTATGTATGTGTCTTTTGAATTTCAACCACTAGTTTCTGTTTTGTTTATAACATTTCATATTTGCCAAACCTAAATTCAAAACAGCATCCAGATCTCAAATAAATAATATTATTAAAAATAATAATAATACACCATGCACAATAAACAAATAAGAAAAATAAGGGTTTCACTCCTGTGAAACAGTCAGCTTTGCTTATGTTTTCCAGATTTAACCAGTGTATGTGCAATGATTTTGGAAATGACTCTTTTTTTTCTTTTCTGAATCTTACAAAGGTTTCATGAATCAGAAAGTGGATGCAGAGTTCCTATCTTATGTACAACTGAGATCCATCTTGAGGATACACATATTAAAAAATGCCAACACTGGGCACAATATGGATCTAGATAATAAGTTCAGGAAAATTGCCCCAGGTGAGAGAGTGGTTTCAGCACTGTACATGTTGTTGTCCCTGGCCTCTCCAGACAGACTCTGGCTGGAAGATTTCATGGACTTGCTGGCAATGGAGCGAGCAACGTCGGCCCTCTCTGGGTGTGATAGTGATGGAACTTTGACATTTATTAGAGCTTATTTGAAAAACAAGCATGTATAAATGATCTGCAACACCCCCACCCCCACTATTAACTTAATGTTATTTTATTTTTATTTACTTTTATTTCTGCTTGTGTGCCTTACATTAAGTATGTCTTTTGTAATAATTATGTGAATGTCAAATTTGTTTTATGTCAATAAATAAATAAATCAGAAAGTGGCCTTTAATCTGTGTAAATAAGCAGGATGTCTTCACACCCCTATACACCAATAGGTGGTGCAAAAATGTATCTCAGTCTCTGTGTTGTCATTTAAGTTTCCCTCAACTGCTGAATTAGAAATGGTCATAAATAGTTTGAGATTTACAGCTGTGGAAAACACAATCTGTAAAGATCCCCTCCAAAGATGTTTTGATATAATATTAAAGAGAGTATTATTTACTCATCATGAACTGCTCTATCCGCTGCAGCGTTCAAAATGGAAAGTTATTATTAACTGTCATAGAAGAGACAAAACTGCAAACATCGATCTATCAGGAGCTGTAAAAGGTTTTTATATTAGTATTGATTCTTGAAATTGCATTAAATTCATTGTTCATCTCTTGAGTTAAGTAGGAGGATGGTACCTACTCTGGCATGAGGTACTTTTAATATTTTATGAAAAGGAAAAATCATCATGTAGAACAAACACAAAAGAAGAGAAAAACAATCTGTTCATATTCTTGCATTAAATAAAACAGCTGTTGTTGGTTTACTGTGGGTGTTTATTTTCTTAAAACAATATCTAAGAAAATTTATTTTCACATTCTTGCTGTGATGTGACCCTTTGAGCTTTAGGGAAAAATCTCTAAAGCAGACAAACCTTGACTGGTGTGAGTGTATGTGACAGATAAAACAAGTCAATGAATAAACTATTCCCCATGGTAACAAAATTCTGTTTGTGTAGCAACTGGGATGATAATAATAAAACATTTATCAGAATCATAAAATTACTGAGATATAAAAATGAATTTTTAAAAGCATTATTCTTGGACACAGTTGCACAAAAAGCTGATTTTCAAATAGATTCACTTGCTGTGACACCTGGTCCCACATGTTTTCCAGTAACAATTTCAAGTAACATTTCCATCAGTGTTGTTAGCTGTTACACGTTCAGTGCTTCACACCTCAGTGACATTCAGTGTTAATTAAAAGCCAAGTTAATGGCATTTCTGAGCATTTCAGTCCACGTAAATAATCAGGTACAGTAACATGTTCAAATATGGCACAAATGAAGTCAATAAATAATCAGCGCTAATATAAGCACAATGTCTGACATGCAAATACCAACACATTAAGTATGACCATATCTAAACAGAAAAACAGCTCTTGACTTTGTGATTTTGGCCAAGGTGAACAGATATAAATAATGTGACTTGACAAAATGTCTCTGTTTTCTGCTACACACACACTACACAACCACTGACACCATCCTCGTAGCTCCCTCGTCTTGACGCTGTGTGGATTCAAACCAGGCAGGTGAAGGACGGCAGGCGCACTGCATTTGATGACTGTCTGGCATGAACACGCTTCCTGCGAGGCTGCGACACTACAGAGGTCTGCTGGTGAGCCGCGTCATGCTGGACCTGCCCTACTGCCTGGCCATCTCTGAGGGACCTGGACAGACACGTGTTGTATCTGTGGGGGTGGGGCGAGGAGAGTATGTAGTGCAGAGCAGAAAAGACACATCTCCTCTGAGGCTCTGTATGCAGATGGGCTGGTAAAGCAATCTCACACCTCCGCCAGGTCTCTCTTGACTGACTCTCCTTCTAAGGGAGAAAGAAGTTGATCCTCTGGGGTATGGACTTGCATCCCTGGGCTGAGAACAGTCTCTCCTCTTTGGGGACATAGAGCATCGCCTTGGCCACCTCATCCAGTGTAGCTTCGTCCGTCTCCAGGCCTCGGGCTGCGTAGGCGTCCCGTGCACAGAGCTTTACATGGCGATACTCCAGAGGCAGGAAGGGCACAAAGAAGTCGATGAGGTGGCCTGACATCAGCTCGCTCTGTGCAAACCCACCTGGGAGAGAGAACCACACAGAAAAATTGAGTGCAAATTCCCAAACACTATTCAAGTTTCACCTATCAGTGTTTTTAGCATGGTACAAAAGACATGCTTTAATGTGAAGGGGTAGCTCATACAACATGGGGGTGTTAATCCTGAATCAACACCCCCATAATAATACATGCAATGTTTCACACAGGATTTTAGGAGACTATGGTGGGGGGGTGTTGGACCGTCCGACTCAGGGTGAAAGGCAGAGAACTGAAGTAAACCAGTCAAAGCACTCCTCAATTAATGCTGGCTACCTTGAGACTCCATAGTTTCAGTCCTCAGTCGATGCTCCAGGTCTTCCATACCGATGTCCTCTCGATTTTGCCCAGAGTGCCAGAAGTCCAACGCTACATCGTTGATTGTTGCCCCACCGATATTACTGAAGAAATGAAGGAGATTTTTTTATTGTGATAAATACAGATTATTCCTGGACAAATTAATCATGGATTAGGGTCTGCTTGTTTTTGATTGTCAAGTTGATATATATTATCTTAATTCTTAAACCTGGTTATTGTGACACAAATTTATATTCTGGTAAAGCAATTACTAAATTCAGTGAAATTTAGTTTAATAAATAATCATAATGAAAACTCACATAATATCTTAACATGTGGATTTGTATTTGTTAACGTAGTGTGTTATTGATCCAAGGCCTCTCATGGATCATATCACTGTAGTGACAAACACCTTTCTGTGTTTGACTAAGCAGATTATTCATCATCAGAAATTGGACAGGATTAATATAAAAAATGAAAAATCCATCGAGAGCTGATGGAAACAGAGGGAGAAACATCGTTCATTACAGATGAGCTGTCAGAATATCTGTGCCAGAGCTGTGACAGGACAGGAGACAGGACATGCAAGAAATAAAGGACCAACCTGAGAAAGAGGAAGATGGCTCTGCGGTAGCTGACCCCATCCACGTTGTCGTAGTGATCCATGTAGGGCTTGATGGCATCGATGAGGCCTGGGTGAAGCTTCTCAGCCTCGTCGAAGATGAACAAAGTCTGAGGGCAACGCAACACCATGTCTCGGATTGCTTCTCGCAGCTGACCCTGGGTACAAGGAGGAAGACCAAACTACAGAGTCAAAAATCACAAAAAATATCTACATGTACAAAAGAAAATAATGTGTTTTTTTCTTACTTTTGGGCCATGTAACAGAAAAACTCCCATTGCACTTTAATTATGAGGTAATTTAAAAGATGTTATTTTTATTATTAATCTTTATCAATTGGTTATCAGTTGTACGAACTTGATGTGATCTGTTGTCATTATAATGGACACCTTGTTAAGACATATTGTCCCAGCAAATATGTTCAAAAGTCCATATTTGCAAATGCTGCGGATTCTGACAGTATTAGTATAAAGGTTATCCTGTCAAATCTGGATTCATTTATGTAGTAATACTGTGTCAACATAATTACGAAACCCAATGCAGGAATTGTGCAAGATTGTATTTAGATGTTGGCATCTGTGCCCCGGTTGGATTAACGCCAAGTTCCAAAAAGTCATTCATGTCAGTGCTTGTAGGATCAATGTCTGATTTGAAGCATCTGTCCAAAATGTGATCGTTATCTTCCATACACTGGATTACAAAACACAAACTGAACATCTAACTGAGCAAGTGGGGGTCCCGAGGACTCTGCCGTCACGTCCCTGGCACAGAGCAGCTGGCTCTGTGCCAATGGGGCTCTGCAGGCCTCACCTTGTACGTGTCCACCAGTCTGGCGTGTGGGAAGTGGAACGGGGCAATGAACAGACGGACACACTCGCTCTTCACCCCATCACGATACAGGTTATCGGCTATGATTCGGGCCACAAAGTTCTTGCCGGTACCGGACCAGCCATGGAAGGAGAGCGTGAGTGGCTTGTTGGATTCTGGGTTGTTGATAAAACCCTGGATCGCTTTCAGCACCACGGACTGAGCCAAGTGCTGTCCATGGAGCTTCGTCTGAAGGTCCCTCGACAGACCTGCAAAATGTGTGAAAAGAAGAGAGAGTAAGCTTGTGAGTGACTGAGAAAATACAGGAAATGTGATATATAACAAAAAAAATTCAGGGCATTTTAATTGACCTATTTAATTTACTTGGTGTAATTTGCATAATGTTCTAAGCCATATAATTAGTTTCTGCAACATTGTTTACACTGCTCGCTTCTAAAGCAGTGTAAACTATTCATATTTACTGTGACCAAACACTGATTTTCAATAATCTATGACAATAACCACTGTCTTATATTCTCTGTCACAGGCAGTAAATTACTGTATTTAATTATACAGCCAATGAACATTTAATAAATGCCATTAAACTCTCTGCAGATGCAGAGACTTTGCTTCATTTTTCATGTTATTCTTCTAAAGGGGGGACAAGTCACTCAACCAAAATCTGTCTATTCCAGTCTGTATAACAAAACCTCAACTGCACAACAATATCAGACTAAACTGTTGCAAAATATTATTACAATATCTGATCTAATGGCAGGTAAAGCCCAGTGCACAGCTGTGGCACGTGTTTACATAAAAAAACAACATTTTCTATAAATGTATGTAAGACAATAAAAACAAATTTTATTCATTCTTTCATTGTTGTTAACTGTCAGCAACCACTGATGTCTGGCTGAACACACGTGATAAACTGTAAATCTGTAACTACAGTAAAAAAAGAAGGTGACAGGAAATACACCTGATGTAACAGGTGAAGGAACACTTCATATAATAAGAAACAGAGAAAGTGTGCACTATTTCACAATATAGATAATAAATGAAATTATCCAAAGCCATGACATCAGTGAACTGACCAGCACACTCATCACACACTCACTGAGGCTCTGTGTGCACACACTTGCTACCATCATGCTGGAGTGTGCTACCTGTGATGTTGTTGGTTATCCTGCAGTCTCCAGACTCACAGCACTGGCCCAGGCTACAGTACCACTGATTCAGCAGGCTGATGTAGTCGTGAGGAAAACCTGCCCACAGGTCCCTGGTAGGAACTGCAACACAACAAATCAGTTTTTATGACAGTGACAGTGCTGTAACCACCGAGTAATATGTCAATACTGTGAGTCAAGCTAGTCAACATGGACGGTCTGTGACATGCAGTGTGTGGACTATAAACTGTGGTAAATGTGACTGGCATTATATAATTTAGCGTCCAATTTGATAACCTTCCACTGCAAAAACATCATTTGAATTGCACTTATTATATCTCCTACCTTGTTGTGTAGCATCGTCTTGGTTGGGCTGACAGTCCCCCTCCCAAATATTGCAATAAATATAATTAAAATAGTAAGTGGAAACATTGGAGATGCTGTCAAACTGGAAGAAATCGGCCTCTGCGGTCAGAGCCCCGAGCAGAGGCAGAAACCACTGCACATACATCGGGGAGGAGGCTAGTCCGAGACGGTCAAGACGAGGTTGTGGGACGATACCTGGTTTCCGTCTGCCATTTATGAGAAGGCGGCCGTCTGCGGGCGGCCTGAAGCGAGTGGGGGTACTTTCTCCTCCCCCTCGCTGTGGATGGCAGCGAAGGAGGGGCGCTTGTTTTAAGTCAACGTGCAGTGCTTGCGGGCGGCCACTTAACTCAGCCCGTCTTCAAAGGGTTCGTTATTACCCGCAAACAGGGATTCATTGACCTTTATTCCACTTGGTTGAAACAGAGGTAAATTAGGACAGGCTTGCATAACTTTAAGATAAATACCGTCATGCAGCCATCCTCGAAACATAAGCAGGTAACCAAAATAAAATGACCACTAGCTAGCACAGGGGGCCGAGTCCTTATGTCAACCCTCAACAGTTTTAGACTTAGTGCCTCGGTCCCGCTAACTGCACCGGGACCGTCCCTCTGTCCAACTAGTAACCGTTAGTGGTCCCTCTGGGACATTTTGTGTATACTTTCCAACAGTCCGCATTTCTGCCATGGCTGGATTCTGATTTCTGCAGACATTTGCCGAAGGGAATTACCCACAGTTCATTGCGTTGTGACGTTAGCCACAATTACCGTGGATACCAGGGGAAACCCGGAAGCGTTAAACATGGTAAAATGGAAACAGGCTAACAAATTTGGAAGCATGTAAAGAATGAGTCCACATGTTAACGGTCAAGTGTAAGTGACATTGCCGTGGGTAAACAGTGAAATCACTCGCGGCCAATGAACATTTTTTTTGCATGTATAGACGTGTCATAGTGACGTGCTGTCCCATTGCACCAGAGCCCTGTCAACCACTGGCACATACAAGTGATTTGGGCTCCGCTGTTTGTATTGCCATACAAAATAAAAACTTGACTGAAGTCCATCTGCATCATTGGCAACAGGAAGCCAAAAACATTTACCCACTCACTTATCAGTTTGTAGTACTACAGTATTACATGCCAATATGATTTCAAAATGAGTTTACACATCTAGAATCATAGGTCAGTTGCAGGGGTGTTATTAAACATGTTTTATTGGTACACACAGACACACAACCACTTGACATTTTGGCATTTATTTCCAATGTTGCAATAGAATTACAAAACCAAAGGAGTTCAATGAAGTTATGTAGGTAAGACAATAAAACTAATTTACCCAAAGCCTGTAGCTATTGAATTCAGATCTTTAACACAGATTCATCTTTAGATTTCAGTTGTGTATTAAGCAGAAAATCAAGCTCCACCAGGATCACACTTGGGAGCAAGAAGATGAAGTCCTCTCCTCAGGCCTGGAGGGTTTCAAGTCCACTTTCCTGAGGGAAGAGAGACCCATCATTATAAGAGTCAGGGGAAAGGATCAAAAATGAACAAAATGCATGACCACACAGCCTCAGACAAGAATGGAACGGTATGGGTTATAATCAAGAGTAATCATTTGGCAGAATCTTTTCATCACAGGTAGAGTGGTCAGTTGGATCTAATTTGTGGCAGCAATGGAGCAGCAAAAAAAATTCCATGATCATGAAGTGCTTACCAAAGTCATCTGTAGATGCAGCCCTTTCCTAGAGAGGAATAAAAAAAACCTTATTACAAGTCAGCGACTGGTTGATTGAATTTTATACCACCAGGGTACTCAGTAACAGCTTTTGTCCACATAGAAATTCAGGTCAGACATTTGTTTAAACATCACTGAACCCATGAAATCAGTTTAGTATACTTGCATGTCTTTTCAATCTCACCTCAGTTGATCTTGTCTTTGCTGCTTTACTGGCTCAGAGGATGACTGCAATCTGGAGAGGACACAAAAAAGTCTGAGTCAAATATGCGCATGAAACAGTTTGGGTGAAAATTTCCACACTGACCAGGTCAGCTAGAGCTAATAAAACAGACTCCATGGTTTACAGTCAGTCTTTACATCGTCATCACACAGGCCAGACTATAGGGATCACTACAAGCCACCAAGATCCCACACAATGGATACAGCCTGTTCAAACCCAGATGAGGCAGTATTCACCAGGTGGAGCTGCATCAGTTTTGATACTCTCCATCTGAATTTTAGTTTTTAATCTTATTAACCCATTTGAAATGCACTTAAGATTTATTAATTTTATCATCAACTGATCATCTGGGCCTGAGGTGGCAGAAATGCTCTTCATGTTTACACTCACCTCATTGCTGAGACATCTTGTGCCGATGACTGTTCTGCCATTTGCTCTGCAAAGTTAGAAACATTAATGAGTTAATGTTGAACATGAACAAACAGAGCTCTTTTCCCAATAGTCAGATCAGAATAAAACGACAAATTTCCTCAACAGGATCAGCGACCTGATTCACATTCATCACATCTGAAAGATTTTAGCTGTACAAAGTTAACATGAACATGATACCTACCAGCAAGACTCACGAGTCCATAAGCAAAGACTGGATACTGGATGCCTGGTGAGAAAAGAGATTGTTATTGATGTGCTTCAAGATAAAGCGAGGCTAACACACAATTGTAGCCGACACATCAGCTAGGAGCGAAAGACATAGTAGTTCTTCATGGTTTAATCTGCTGAACTATGCGATCATCATCATGTCAAGCCTCATTAAAAAAAAGAAAAAACATCACAACGCAGCCATTCAACTCACCTCCATCCTTTGCAAACAGCCACCTTTGTTTCTGAAAATGAACAGATGAAAAATTAAAAATCCATTCAGTAAATCAAATGGCCTCAAATGTGAGGGAAGCCGACACATCAGATAGGAGCGAAAGACAAGTTTCTTCGTCACAGTTATCAGCTGAACTATGCGATCATCACTGTATCAGACTCATTTGATATACCGACAGGGCAACTTATAGCAGAAACTCACCTGTGACCGAGCGAATATTCCCACCGTCCATTTCTCCTGTGTACCTGGATCACCTGCAAGTCAAAGGACAAACATTTTACAAACAATTCAAACGGCTAACTTGCTGTTACAATTTAATCAGCACTGCATCAGAAAACAGTCATCTTTCATTCTTTTTCAGAGAGATTCCCATTGTTTTAAAACAAAGATCATCATTGACAGTCTTGTGGTTTGGGACATGAGGTCAAATAAAATTAGTTCATTACCTGCTTGGATGTTATCCATCTGTCAGTTCAGTCAACATGATCACACCTGCAGGAACACAACATAAATGAGCAATGATGTCAAACATTAACAGAGTTTATAGGTTTAAATGCATCAGTGCCTCAGACCATTTAACATGGTGGGTATGAGTATCGTCATCCATCTTGTCGAGAGTAGCAAATAAATGTCATCACAGCAGCACAGAAGTAACATGGGATAAAATTGGCAGACTGATGCTTCTCTGGGTTGAGTATCTTATCACTTATCTATAGTGCACAAAGACTACAGGAAGCAAATGATGCAGTTTGTTTCAATGCATTCAAAGGGTTGTAAACATTAAAACCAAAATTCAAAGAGTTGACCAATCCCCTCTCCTCCTGCCCAAGAAGAGGTTGTCTGGTATAACCAACAGGGCCAATAGGATTGCTCTTAACAGGCACCACTGTAACAGGTGAGCTGTAAGCATTTACCAAAAGGAAAAGCTCCATATAACAGTTCAGGAATCATTCAGAAATATCATGGGATGCATACAGTGGAGTGAAGGACTGCAAGTCACGCTATTGTTTGACGTAGCCTATTGATCCAATTCTAGGAGCCCTAGCTGCTGTAATTTTACACCATCATAAATAAATTGCCTAAAATCGCCCAATTACAGGCACAGGGTACACCAGAGAAGCATGAATCCATCTTGACCACCACACTGATCAACTCTGAGCCTTACCTCCTCTTATCCAGGCCCATCATGCCATCCGACTTCCCCTGAAACCTGAAGATACACATGCATTAGTGCTGTGCTGGTAAAACCAAAGTGCATGGTCATAGCTTGAACAGAGAAGTCTCAGTGTAAAATGTATCAGAAATCACTTCTGTCCACTACTCTTATCTTTTGAATCATCAGTGACTTCAAGTTAGGATAAAAAGGGTTAACTATAAAAACCCAATTACCAGTGGAGGTGACTGCTGGTTTCCAGAAGTCAGACATCTTTTCAAACCTGTGGAAAAGAGAAGGATATTAGTTGCATTTCTCGGACACTTCTTAAATTAAACTCATCAACCCAAATTCAGCAATAAATATACATTACAACTATTCACAGTTATTTCTGATGCCTCACCTGATCATCTCCAGCTTCAAACTACAGATACTGTCACAGACCTGTGAGCACATAACATAAACTTTCATTATACACTTGTAATTATTAGTATTATAAACTTCAGCACAAGCAGACTTGCACTAAAGCAGCATCGCAGCTAACTTGCAGAGCGGCCTATAATTAAACTGAATTATTGTCCCATGCAGTCAGAAATGTTGGCATTTCTTCACATTTACTCAGATGTCCCTACCAACATTTATTTCATCATATTGCCATGGGGCAACGCTATACTAAACTGGTAGGAGCTGATCGGCAGTACAGCATGCGCGACACAACACGTGGCTGCGGCCTGCTACTGCTGCTAACCCTGCTAGCATAACTTTACTTCTTCCCATTAAATGACCTTTTCCGAAACAACAACTCATATCTAGCAGTGTAGATATAAATAATGTAATTCTAAGGATATATAAACAGCTAAAATATTGAGTTAACGGCCGCTCAAGCGCCACGCCCGCGGATAGAGAAGTGTGGAGAGACGTCTTACCAGTCAGAGAGCCGGAGAGTGAGAGCTAGCAGTGGGTGCGAGGTGAATTTATACGGGATGTCGCGAGGAATGATGGGAAAAAAAAAAGTCTGCCCACGAGCGCCCCTGCGCGACCAGTAAACAAAATTAAACCAAACTTGAATTGTATTTTGCAAATACTGTTGATATGTCACTAATGTTTAGTTTAAAGGCAAGGCAAATAAGAATTGTTCTAGGCATTTAAACAACTTAGGTGGACGATAAGTATGTGATTTGTCAGTTTATAGGTACATCGGGCTAAAACACAGTTGTAGCTGGGTGGAGCTCTGCTGGGAATATAATGATGCCAACAAACCCTGTGTACTAATATGGGCGATAGTAGTGTTTAATATTGCTTCAAAGCAAAAAAAAAAAAAGAGGGGGGGTG
>OMNW01008691.1:15931-50838 GCA_900303245.1 Selene dorsalis
GTTGGGGACAAGTCAATCAATGTCATATCATGAATTGTCAACAATGTGAATTCAGGTGACATGCAGACATAGTCTGTCAAAATAGGGGACAAAATCTGTGCTTCCTCTGTCTGAAGAAGATGCTCTTTGAAAGAACAATGACAAAATCTCACAGGAATAAACTCATGGAGATTTAATATTATGCATCAATAAACAGGAGGATCTGATACAATCAATGGCTATGATCAGAAGGAAATAAAAAATACATTTGATTCCTCTCTATCAGGTGATACTGATGTGTATGGCAAGGCCTCGATTCAATATAATTTACAAAGACAAATCACAGAGGACAAAACAAAGTAATAGCCTTTAATTTAGCTTTGACTCAGTTTCATTTGGCTTGTTTCTAAAGGCATTTATGTCTGCGTTACAGGGGGATTGAAGTCCACAGCAGCAAACACAGGCATTTATGTTCACCTAGTGTATGACTGGATGCACATACAGCACCGGGAATGTGTATTTATAGATCCCTTCACCAATTTAATTCAAGACTCGAAAGGTCCTTTGCTATTTATCTGAGTCAGTCAGCTTATTTAATGGCCAAATATCTAGGGGAGAAAATAATGAAATCTTACCCACTCAAAATTAACAAGGGGGACGTTATGAGCTTGTTACAGCATTGAGAGATGTTCCCAGGCATTTTCAGGTGAAAATTGTTTATTTCTGTATCTCATCCATATATGCCTCATTTAGATCCAACCTATGTAGCTGTAAATAAGAGAATGAACGATGGTTTGAAAAAGCAGAGGTGTACAGTAGGATAAATATTGCCCTCTATGTGGTTCTTATCTTGAAAAACATTGGACAAAAACAAATTAAGATTACAGAAAACTTAAAACCAGTAGAACGCAGTTTGGTTCTTGATTTTCACTTTCCTGAACCTCTGACAACACGGAGAGTGGAGGTCACTGTGGTCCACTCTGACATCAGGGAGTTTACAGAGGATACCAGGATAGGTGATGTGCAGAACAAAGGGGAGAATTCACAGACTCAGTCCTAGCTTTACGGTCTCATCATGGACCAGTGATCCAAAAAAGAAAAGAAAAAACAACAACATGTAAACAATCATTTGTTCATAAATGCCTTCGGGTAACATGGAAACATCTTTAGAGGGTTGTTTGTTCTCCGTCCAGATCAAAGTCCCTTTAGCCTTTTCTTTCAACCTTTTTGGCATAATGGACATCCAACTTTGTCCTTTTGAGAGGCAACGTAAATCATTTCTATCTACATTGCATATATTCCATTAACCTACACTATGGGTTATGCAGGGCTTTGCTTCTGGATAACATCTGAGACACAGAACAGTGTGAAGGACCAAATAGATGGCAAGTTAACTTTTAAATGGGAACAGAACATCAAATGAGTAAATGGAATGACTGCTAAAGATGTAAAGCCATCAAGTGCATATCCTCAAATATTTTACACTATTGCCCAAAAAAAACAACAAAAAGAGCATTGAAAATAAAAAAAGAATATATATCTATATATCCATCATATGTATATCATATCTATATATAAACAACAGTTATAATTAGTTGCAGGCAAGCAGAGAATTTCTCCCCTGCCCCTTTAAGATTAATCCGTTCCACCGTTATAAGGCTGTCAGACTCTCAGAGGGGGCAGCAGCTTCCTCAGTCACCAGATTCCCTGAGATGTAGAGCGCTGTTTTATTTGTCAAGGTTTATTTGATTTGAACACCATCAACCACACACCCCTTTACCAATCCCCTTCTCAAAAAAAAAAAAACGTGTGTAGGGAAATGAGTGCTGCTCTGACTTGTCGTGTGGAGCTGATGCTGGGTGTGGTCATGAAGCTGACGGACAGAGCTGGGAGACGAGATGCATTGACGCCCCCTGTTTTCACTCTGCACTGCCGAGTCTCAAGTTGGCAGGTATCGGTGGCGGTGGAAGTGAGATCACCCAAATAAGGAGAGGAGCTTTACTAATTTTCATGTTACATCTTTGATGCTTTTCCTTTTGATTTCATTCATTTCCATATGGTAGTTTTACAGTCAAATGCAAAGCTGTGTACATATTCAATCATCAGTCATTCCAAGGCTTGGATAAGAAGTGGTTTTGCAAAAGAGTTCTTATGAAGACTCTGCTGTGTGTGCATTTCTTTATGCATACGTATGTGTGTATCAGAGTGTGCGTAGTCTTCTCAGTGCCTCTGAGAGACTAATCTCTTTAATAGAGGCTCATCGTAGATCCAGCACTCCCCGTCCTCGTGGAATAGCTGCAGAAACGCACAAGCAATAATAATTATTACACTCAGTTCATCTGAAACAACTATATTAGAACTGGTCCCGAAATAAAATAACAATATTGTCTGATATTTCTAACTCAGATCTCTGCCCAATGTGAAACAGAGGCGTTGTATCAGTGTATATTTCAAGGCGTTGTATGGTTTTTGCAATGATTATCCTATTATTTTGAATGTTATTGCCTACCAGACTGAATACAACCTATGAACTTCAAAATACCTCAAATTCTATTTTTCTTTTTTGCTAATGTTATGTCATTATGCTGTATTCAGATTCAGTCATTTGACATTAAAAAACAAGAATACATAATGATTGATGGAGGGAAAAAGATGCATGGTAATGTGACAATATTTAGTCTCTTATCACGCACTACTCATGTTCTTTCAGGCAGCTGAAAGACAACGACAGACCGACTCACCCTAGTCTCCCACTGCTGCTCGTTCTCCTTCCTCTCTCTTGCTTCGGCTCTCTGTTTCTCCTCCAACCGGTGTTTGGCTTCTGTTGCTGCATCAATGTCTTTCAGTTTCAGGTTCAGCGTTACATCTCTCCACAATCTGATGGATCAAGGAGTTAAAAGTCAAATACAGGAATAAACAGGAAGGTATTTTTCCTAGTGAAGCATTTTGTTTCTGCACCCTTGGTTAAACTGCTAGGGTTAACTCAGTTTCACTTCTCACCTTCGGGACTCATACTCAAGCTGGTCTTCCAGCTTTCTCACTTTCTTCTTGATGATACCCATCCTTTTAGTGTCTATGAACACTGTGTTCTCCTATAAACACACAAAATGCACATTCATTCATGTTTTAATGTTTTTCTTTGCTGTAAAACCTATCCTCCAATAGCCAAAGAAAAATAAATAAATAAATAAATATAGGACTCACTCCAGTTGCCCACTTGGCATACATCACTCCGTTCCATTCTCCTTCAATGGAGCAGAAAGACTTCTTATCATTAGGTGAACTGCAAGAGAAACAGGAAGAATCACAATACACTTCATTAAAAAGGTAACATTCTTTTTCCATAATCAATCTTTGAACTGTGATGTAAAATTTGTGCATTGTGCAAACATTTTTTCCTTACAAAATCTCTGCGGTGATCCTGTGCTTCTTTCCTCCGTAGAAGGGTTTAGTGTGGAACACGATGTTGGCACTGTAGCCTGACTTGGAGCAGGAGATGTTACACTCTCCACCCAGCTCCACCCACGGCACAGTCAGAATCGACCTGTACAGACACACAGGCTCAGGTCAGTGAAGCAGACAGTAAGAGTAGAGTGATGACACAAACAAACACAGGGAAACAACAATACACACCTGCCATATCCATTAGGGAAGGTGAGGATGTAATGTTCATCATGTTCCAAACACGACACACAACCTAAAACAAAAATTAAACGGGCAAATTAATGTTTTACTCCCCAACAGTCTGTAAAAATGTATACTTTGGAGTGTATGAGGAAGCCCCTTTTGTGTACCTTGGCCAATGTTGTGGACACCTATGGACATGCCTAGGAACTTAGACTTAGTCCAGATGTGAGCGTTGAACTGGATCTTCTTACTTAAACACTCCGCGTAGAATGCAGAAACTACAGAAAGACGACAAGATGCAGATATTTCATTTACATTTTCACAATGAAGAGATCTCATAACTGTAACACACGGCTAGTAGTTGTCTGGTCTCTAAAACGTAATAAATGAGCTTTAAAAGTAGTTTTCTTGACCATAGAGAGGAAATGGTTTGAGCAGTGTTGTGTAATTATTCAGACAGAGGTGGGCGACACTCACTGGGTGGGTGGTGAGAGACCTGCTCTGCCACAAAACACACACTATGGGGTGAAGACCAGGGCACTGGGCCGTCCGGAATCGTCTCCTGTTGGGTAGTAGAAAGTAAAGGATTAAGAACAGGTTTGGTGTGTTGACATGACAAAGGGCATAAAACACCAGTTCCAACTCAAAAAGAACAAAGTTTGTCAAGTAAAGAGTTTGCAAATATGACTTTTCTTGTATTTCCAGTTTATTTGTACAAGCTAACATGAAGTGTCTCCATGGTCTTTCCAGACTCACAACATTTTAAACCAAAGTGACAACTTCAAAGTGGACAAATCTTTGCATCTGACCACTTTCCTCTACTAAACATAGTGACATGTAATAAATCAGACACTAATTAAGTATGACCTTATTCTGAATACGTAAAAGTTGTACTATGTGTAACATTACTACTGACTTTTACTGCAGAGATATGTGGTCTCACCGTGGGTGGGGAGGGCTCCTCTGCCTCAATGGGCAAATCCCAGTGGCAATAGAAAACTTCTCCCAGGATTGGGTTGTACGGTTTCTTGGCCACTGAGCCTTTCCTCCCTGCATGGAAGGCTGACAGGTACCATTTCACCACCTGAACCATGCGCTCCCGAGGCTCTGGTTGCTCAGCAATACTGTCAGATGAAAGGTACAGATCACAATATTTTAAGATACTGAACACATTTAAATATGTTGTCCAAACAACTGCTTGAGAATTGAGAAGTTGTTGTGCAGTCCGTACCTTACGAATAAGTCAGGATGTGCAAAGAAGTCTGCATACATTTCTAACAAAGACCTCCTCTCTAGGATAAAGGTAGGCAGGACCACCTGTCAAATATAACAAAGGAGAAAAAACTGTAGCTGCGTTGGGTTGTTCAAATGAAACAGCTTACACCAATCATATTAGTGAATTGAGACGAGGAGGACTGCAGGGAGAGAATGGCCGACAGAACAAAGACAGACACTGGACTGGAGTGGTGTGAGCATCAGGACGCTGCTGAGAGCTCCTCACCTTTGTGAGATCCATGCCCAGACGAACTTGAGAGAGCAGATGCATGATGACGCTCTTGTGCTCCTCCACAGACTCGCCTTCACCGTCATCATCGCGGTCATCATGGCTATCAAATGGATCTGAAGACAACAGCAGAGGAGAAGTCATATAGGGCTGTAAAAATATTATTGCAATGACACTGTGATGACACACTGTTAATGAGAAACCCACAGCTTAGTGTTTAGGAAGCAACATTGGCTGTGATATAGTTGTGTGTCTTGTTAGCTTTCCTGTTTTACCTGCATCTGTGGTACCATTGGACATGGACGAGTTCAGGGACTCGGTGGTGTCTGGTCGTTTTAATGTCATTTCTTCATTAGTGAGGGGTGGGGCAGCGGCCGGCCCTGAGGGACTGAGGGAAAAAGGAGGAGCAGGACAGGAGCAGAGAGGAGGCAGGAGAGATAAGGAGATAGTGAGGTTTCACTTGCAAACGCTGCTCGATTCCTTTTCACTCTAAGCAGCGTTTTGCCACCAAAGCTGCTAGACGCTATAAATACACTATTGCAATAGAGCCACTCTGTGCAGCGCTGGTTGCCTGGAGGCTGGGTGATGCTGTACTCACTCTATGCAGTGTTTGGGGGAAGTACTGCTCTGGTAAAACTCATCAGCATCGTAGAACTCATCCTCGCTGGAGGAGTAGGAGAAGTCTGGCACCGTGTGCGAGGGGAGGGGGATGTGAGCTGGGGAAGCAACGCCACTACTGGGGCCTGATGGGCCACTCCCTGACAGAAAAAATAAAAAATTAAACGTTGTGTGTGATGTCAGTGTTCTCTTGCAGTGGTTTCCCTTTAATGTGCCAGATCCAGTGAACAGAGCTTCTTTATTTATACAGCAAACAGGTCAAGACATCAACATGATATTCTTCAAATAGAGCACTCATTTCTGAGCCCAGTCCAGCAGACCATGTACAGTAACCTGTCTTTAACATATCGATAGCTTCCTCTGCAGAGCGTATTGACGATGCACTCAAGCATGCAGCTTGCCTCTTTAGTGCACAGTGCAGCGTTTTAATACTGCTGCCTCAGCAGAGAGGACAAACAGGCAGGAACCTCTGCTGTCTCTTGGCTTTTTGATTTACTTACTGCTCATGGATAGAGAACTCTGGGTTGAAGAAGTACGGTAACAGCTAATATAGTATTTCTAGTTTAGTTCTTGTGGTTGCATTTAAATTTCAGTAGTTTTATGTAGCTTTTAAAAAGCATCTAACACTAAGAAATAACATGCAAAAGCAGGAAAATAAATCAAGTAAATCAAATATATATCAAAATAACTATATATATATATTTGTTTTTCTGTAACCCTAAAATAAGAGAAGTGATCATTTCTCTGTGAATTATAAGCATAACAACTAATAGTCTTTCCTATTAGTGCTAGAAGTTTAACTGGCTGTTGAAGTGAAGTGAACTTTCACCTGTGCTGTTGGGAGTTGGGGTCTGCAGACTGCCCATCACTGTGACAACAGGACCAACAGGTAATGTGGAGGGTCGTTGGTCTGATTTACACACCTGAGAAACGTCTTTAGCAAAAAGACCAGCAGAAGAGCAGAGAGGTGAGAGGTGGTACTGAAGCCTTAAAATGAAACCACATCACATTAAAACTAGCAAACCTGTCCCATGTGGCAGAGAAAATAATGCGAGACACTGCAGACGGAGGCTTCACCTGAGTGGGGGATTACACAGTCTGACAGACTGAAATAGAACAGAATGGCCTACTTCGCAGTGGTAATTTCACTGAGTTTGTAAATTGTCAAATCGGACTCATCTGACCAAAATAGCAAAAAAAAAGTTTTAGCCTGAGATTATTTATTCTATACATAGCAATTTATTCACGAACAAATAATTATACTGAAGGACAAGAATCTGCTTCAGCACAGAAAAACTTAAATCTATTCATCTTTGGATTATTGTGCAGCTGGTCCTTGATGTCATAATTTTGACTAATTATGGTCATTGATAAAATAGCAAATAAAAACAACATGGAACTGTGTTGCACAAATTGCAAACATCAGCTGGCTGGGATGAAGATATGAACAACAGGGGGCGCTATAAGTCACCTCTGAGTACATTACAGAACAATAGCATCCTCTCTGGGGCATGCTGCTCTGTGAAGTCTATGAGACTGTGAGACATGATAATGCATCAAGCACATGGGACCACATGTCCAAAGGTGTGTAGTACCTGCTGGTAGTGTGGTCTGTGTTGGCATTGTGGTGTTGACTACAGGAGTATCCAGAGGGGGCTGGTAGATCCCATCCACTGGGTTGATGGTGCTCTGGAGGAAACAAGGACAACAGTGCCATCAATAACTATAACAACAAGGTCCAAAGTGATATTACACACTTGCTTCAACAATAGCACACAGATAGGACTGCTGCTTACCAGTCAGAAGATATCTAAGTGTGTATAGTCATATTGGAAAACACCAACTTATTTCTGAATATCCATTAATAATATGACTAATCTATTCAAACATCATCTAAACCAAATGTATCCACTATGGAACATGACTTCCTTTCACATCCAAGCCAGATGTCTGAATAAGCTCTCATCCTCAACCGGGTAGCTTCACAGTTTGTGAATTGGTTATAGATCAGCTTAATGCTATACCTACGTGACACCATGAACAGTGAAATAATACACCATCCACCACGAGAAGATCAATTTCCTTTCATTCCATTTCCTGGAAAGAGTGGTGTTACCAGGTTTCATTAGTCTGTTCGACATGAAACCAACAATAATGCCGAAAACCCTGCAGTACCTTCAGATGATAACTAACAGTGGCTCTTGAACTCTGAGCAACTTTCCTGTCTAAGAAGGAGTTAATTAGCTCCGCTGGGCTGCAGACTAACTGTGTAACATGTTTAAACTCTCTGGCTCTTGATTTCCCTATGGGAAAAATCAGTGGGGACACTCGTATCTGTAGTGGCTTGCCCTCATCAGTACCACCTTAGCATCATCTATCCAGTGTATTTGAATTCAGGCACAGACACATGAATGCACACACACTGACAAAACAGCCTGTTGGCTTGGTCTAATGGGGTCACTGGCACCAATGACCTAGCTGACAGGAACACCGACAACAACAAGAGCAAACAAAGCAAACAGAGTGAAACCTTATCGACCCTTATTCCCCAACAATTCACCCTTGGGGCTTTTGCTTCCATTGTAAATAGATCTAGTCATTGTGGTATGTTATCCTATTATTCAAACTTGACCAGTAGCTCAGGATCTTTTTTTTCTTTACATATTTTCTATGAAAGTTTAAGTCAGTTGAAATGAACAGGAGCAGTGAGTCACTACAGTCACAGTATCCAGGCTATGAAGGTGAGGATATAGTGATAGGAGTTAACAACAAGGTTGGCCTGCAGTACCACAAAGCCTCCACAAACCCAGGATGCAACACTGAGCCTGATACATAAAAGATAATGACCACAGTGAACGAGCAGGGATGTCACCGTGATCTGCTGTCATTGCTTTTCTGAATGTGCCTTTCTCCTCCAAATCCTACTCAGAGCTATGACACTTTTCCCAGCCTCCATCTGTTTTTTATGTGGAGATAACTGCCATCAACATTTGCCAATGGTCACCAGAGGCAAAGCTGTGATCAGAGGTAGAAATTATTCTGCAGAGATGCTTGGTCTGATATCTCGGCTCCATTTGCCCTTCTGTTCTCTTTTATCTTTGAGCTTCCTGCCTCTATCACCTCCTTTCTATCCCACCCTGCCCGATGCTTGCCTTGTCCATGTGCCTTTACAAAAGTAAGGCGAGGGCTACTAATTATAGCCGATTACAGAAATATTGGCCTGTCATGGTGCGACCAGCCTGTGGCCTTGCAAGGCGGAGATGAAGCAAAAGCGGGCAGAGGGAAAGAGTTACAGCTAAAACTGGCTTTAAGCACTGTGTCATGATCGATAAGTTTTTTTTTTTAGTGAATGTAATATTAATGTAGCATGTAGCTCAAGCAGCAGTGCAAACTTAAACCAATCACAGCACATAAATTATTCTGACAGATAAATACTGTACAGACTTCTACTGTGCTTGGTTAAATGATTCTTGCACTTTACAGCAATTCCCCTGCCAGTGCAGTGCTTGACAAGGTCAATCAAGCATACTGCTAATGTTTCAAGTGCGGTCTGCAGTGCATTTCTCTTTTGCTCCACATCATAGATGCAAAGGCAACGTGACAGACATCTACACGTTCACTTTAGCACAAAGCTTATGCTGTATAAAAACATGTGCAGTCAGATGTGTAGACGGAGCTTATGCGGTCCTATTAATACTACGTAATACTGTACTTAATGACTATGAGATTAAGTCCGCTATAAGAGCAAGTGCAGGTCTATGAGCTGTACGGCCCCTGTGGGATTCTTGCCTCAAGGACCCACACAAGAGGTTGTCCATGTGTTAGTCCATTACCTGTAATTTGCAAATCACATTACCACCCACTTTCCAAAGCATCAAGAAAAGTTTTAGATTGATCTTATACCTTCCAGAAAGAGGCTGGAGGGTATTAGGGTCTGTATACACTCTATGAACGTCTAAATATATGGTTCACTTGCTCTTCAGTCTTCACTTTTCTGTCATCTCTGGTTCCCACTCCACATCCCCACATCTTTCCTTTGTAGCCCAACACTTACACAGTCTTGTAGAAAAGTGTAATACATCACTAATTCAGTAAATATATAAACACTCTCCATTTTAGTTTTTTTTTTTTTAAGTGGTATTTAATTGCATGTAAATACAGTTGTGAGGCAGGACTGTTTGAGAACTGGCTCACAACTAGCTCAAAGGACTAAATATACAAACCGTGCTTTCTGGAAATAAAGCTGAAGTATGAGCAACACGCAAACATGGACATGCGTGAAAGGCTTATCTTTGATTGTTTATTCCATTTTAAAATTTGGCCACTCTCACATCACAGAGGCCAGAGTTTCCTTAAACTAAAAGGGTTCCAGCCAGCAATATGACATGACTGTGACTTTAAGTAAAGAGGACTACCTGTTTTTCTGCATCCATCTAATACATGCAGTGCTTTGAATCGATATTCACAACATACTGGAAGGAGTTAAAAAGCAAAAGGTAAAAAAAAGTAAAAAAAAAAAAAAAAAAAGGACTACAGTAAAGGCTTTGGAGAGTGGATGACATAACATAAATTACATGTAATGAAGATGAAACATGCAGAACTCCTGGTTTGGCCTTTGACCTGGAGACGGGGCACCTGCAGAGCTGGTACGGTGCTCTCTGGATTATTAGTGCTCAGTAGTTCAATAAGCAGGCAGTGTGGACACAATAAATCAATGGTGAATTAGCTGACTCTAATTAGTGTAGTCAAGTTCAACATCCTCTCATATACAGGCATGCAAACACACATGTATCGTCTATGTACACATACATAATCTGCATTTTCTGGAACAAAGTTTGCACATTCATTCATACAAATGTTCTATCTTGATGAAGGAATGAATAGTTCCCAACAATTGCAAAGAGCATTTAAGTCCCAGATGAAATCAGTAGATCATTAACTTAATTAAGAGGACAGAGGTGGAAGACATGAGGGGAAAAAAGCTAGAGATAGAGCTTATCTCCAAATTAGACAGCATGCACTAAAGAGATCTGATTCATCTGCTTTTCTACAGTGGAGAGTAAATTAAGCGAGAAAAGAAAGTTAGCAGTTTGTTTGATTTTAATTTTTGTCATGGACAGAGAATGTCAAACTTACTATAAGTCCGTTTGCGTGTTGCTGTTCGTTACTTTGGTCCTTAAAATTTTGAGAAGACAATGTTAGACTACTTGTACAGTAAGGTTCAAGAGTCATTTCATAAAGCATCCTGAGCATCTGCGGCATAAAGAGACCCATCCCTCTCACCACATGGAGCTTTATAATATTCACCCATTTGCCATATGCAGTAATCCTTTCATCACATGGTAAAATCCCCTGTCATTTCACTCTGTATCAATATGACAGGACTGCTTCATTGTGCCAGTCTGTAAATCTACAGATTTCCTTCTGTTTTAGACACGAGTTAAAGTGTGACTTAAAAAAAATACATGTCTCACCTAAAACCCACATGAAACAGAAAAAATTGCTCCACTTCCTTTCAGAGGGTTGAATGGAACATGTGATGAAACGAATACTGGGCTACACCCTCCTCCACCACCAGCCCAGATAGCAACTGTAAGCAGGGAACTATCCCAGAGACACACTGACGCTAACACACAGTGCACAGCACTTGTATGAACAATGATGGTGTAATGGCAGAGAAAACTACAGAGAGTTGACTCAAACGTGTGATCATATCATGTTTACCTTGGCAATTTGCAGCAGTACAATACAGTGCTTGATGGACTCTACCATACTCTGAAAAAGAGAAACAAAAAGGAATTCATTAACCAAGAATGCACAGCCAAAGTGAAAGACAGGAAGGAAAATGTGATGTGCCAAGTTCTGACTTACACAAGTAGTCTCTTTCAAATTTTCAATTTTCTGTAAAAAAAAAAGAAAAAAAGAAGGGAGAAAGGGTTGTAAAATCCAACAGCAATTCAAAAAACAAACACAAATTTCAAAGTAGAGGCGATGATTCAGCCTGTTGAAGAGCAGAGTTAAAGAACAACTGGTGGAAAACATCAATGTAATAATCTCCAACTGGATGGAGGCAGCATTTTTAATATTCTTTGGACGGTTTTCCATGGTGAAGAGACTGGTGACCATGACAAATCAGAGTGGAAAAAAGAAAAGAAAAACAGGGTTAATCTCAGAGAGGAAGTACACCACATAGCGTCTGGTAAAAAAAAAACCAAGAGGCTACACTAATACGCCCTGAAACTCAACTGCTTCCTCTAGCAAAGCTGAATACCTCTACACTCTTATTGTTTTACTCATTTAAGCATAGATGAAAAAAATTTGGTGTCCCTGAGAGGTCCTGAATGACTAGAAAAACAATAAATACAACTATACTGTTAATCTATAATTAGCTAGGAACTACTGAAAAATATTACTGAATTACACATCTTTAATTTCTTACACAAGCATACGATGTACCACATACAGTATAGCTGATGGGGCAGCTACATTAGTTCATCAGAGCTCAAGCCACTAGTTGGTAGACAGAAAATTAATATCAACTATTATATCAAACTAAATGCAAAATCTACTGATCCTATGTTTTTGCATGTGAGAAGTGTCTGCTTTTGACAGTTTTACATCATTTAAGGTTGAATATGTTTGGGGTCTTTAGGGCTCTGGAAGATTGTAATGGGAATTATTTTTGACATTGTGAAGACAGAAAGGTTGATCAGGAAAATAATCTGCATATTCACTTATGGTGAAAATCTGATCAGAAGTCTGTCAGTCATTCAGTCAGTTGAGAACATGGTTTGGTGGAACTGGTGCCTGAACATTTTGCACCGTCATGGTAAAATATAATAATGTTACATAACGTGATATTGTTTTTTTTAACTTAGCTCCTCACATTTATATTTTTAAATGACTTCCTCACCACAAATGCTGAGAAACAAGTCACATGTATGGTTATTTTATGAACAACTGCTATGCCTTTTAGAAATATTATGATAGGTTAAAACTGGAAAAGACTTCAGTCTAACGTCTGTCCCACACTGACAGCTATCATTGTCCTTTTCCCTGCTCAATGTGTCGGCCTCTTCCTGCCGTTAGTCTCGACACTAATGACAGTGAAACACGGTCCAGAGAGCAGAGACACAAGGACAGAGCAGCTTCGCTGGTACTCACTCTACGTGATTCATCTTCTTTGCAGTCCTTGATCTTCTCATCAAACAACTGTGTGAGAGTGACAGAAAATGAGAGATTGAAAATGAGCTAAGATGAGTCCACAGTGAAATGAGTATAGAAATGATCAGCAGGTGAATCTGGTGTACAGATGATGTGGCTTGAGATAATGTGGAGGCGAGCAGCAACCTCTCTGCTCTGAGGAAGGGCACCCTCAGTGTTGTCATTACGACTTTTTGCCTGAGACAATATGCTGCTGCTCTGTCTAATATCTGGTTTTCTGCTTTATCACCATACTACCACAAATCTAATTTTTATTAGCTTCTGTACTGCTGTTGTAAGACCAGCAAGGATGTACTTACAGGAAGAGATATAAAAAGAAGAAGGTCATGGCAGAGATATAAATGCAGTGTCATTTACAGTATATGGTGCCATTTGCCACATATATTATAGAGGTGCATTTTAAGTTGCAGTTTGGAAACTGTGTGGAAATATTTTCAGAAGGACTATATTACCACGTTAGTCATGAACATAAACATTAAGCAGTGAATCAGTATAGATGAAATAATAAGGACAGATTGGTTTCTCTACATTGAGTCCTACCTTTAACTGGTCAATCAGAATCTGTAGGTAGGCATCAGCTTCAGCTAGCTTCTTATCAAAGTCTTGAACACTGGGAACAAATCCTGTCTCGGCCTCCTGAGGATGAAGAAACAAACACAGCTGAGCATCACTGCAGTCCTAACCAAATGTCCAGGCCAAGGTCCATGCTGGTATTTGCATATTCAAAGTAAAATACACAGATACTTGTAATATTCCAAGCCATGTATTCACATATTATCCATTCAGTAAAAATTAAAGAGACCAGAATCTGTCACCTCCAGGGCAGGTAGGCTTTGTAAAATGTTACACAAAATGGTGGACAGAAACATCAACAGTTCAGGAGAATCTTCCAGCAACGTACTGTACCGGGAGAGATATGAATACTATTGTTTAAAGGCTAGCCTACATGAAAGGGCAGCAGGTCTGTCTGTCTGCCTGTCTGACTGGAGGCCAGCAAATTTCAGGCTTCAACAAAAGTAAAATCAGGAAACTCAAGGATGGAGGGAATTTAGCTTCTGAGAGTAATGTGCAAATCAGCTTAGGTGCACTCAAAATTCATTGCTTGTTAATTAGCTCCCCTTGCTAGACCCATCAGAAACACAGACATACACACACAGCACACACGCACACACACAGACACATTACATTACATAATATCCATTAAAAGGTAATTATTAGACTATTGGCAGAGCAGATGTGAGCACACATCTGTCTGTGCTCACCCAAGCACACAGACCATCCGGTTAGATTTGTCACAAAACAACAGCAGGAAAATGGGAAGATAAATGCACGCTACCCCGCAAAAAAACTCTCTAAAAATCAGCCCATATTTAATGCTGAAGCCTGTCAATAGTATGGACACTGATCTCCGGTAACAACACAATAACCTCTCTGCGTCAAGCCAGACAAATCAGTCAGATGACTAACACGGACTGTGTCAGAGCAATTTACCGCTACACAGCAGTTACTCTGACATGGAAAAACACAGGTCGCCATGAGAAAGCACAGATAGTAAAATAGTTAATCCCATAGTGTTTGGAATCAAACGTAAATCTTGTTAGTAAATCACACTCTTAATAATCCATGCTGCTGTGTGCTACCGCTGCTTTGGACTTGCTGCGCTCCACAGTCCTGCTGTGTCCCGACTTTGAGGGGACCTTTCTTCCTGCTAAAGACGATCTCATAGGGACGTGAAGAAAAGCCATTAACAGCCAAACGCTGTCTGCAGCTGCCCTGCTAACGTTTCAACTCTACAAAAAACATGATACTTTTACAGAGAACAAAGTCTGGGTTAACAGCGGCCATCAAACTTGCAGTTAACTGGCCAAACTTCCTCAAAGGATCAAAGGTGCTTACGCTGCTGGCCTGACTCAAAATATAGCTGGCCACATGAGGGCCTGAGCAAAAAAAATCTATATAGAAAATAATGTTAACCGAGATGTGAATGTTGATGTGTTGCAGCACTTTGTCTCTATGACCCCGGTAGGATTGGCAAAGTCATTCCAGTGCCAGTGTCCTGTCTGGTCTTGTTATTACACTGGAAATACACCTAAAAAAACTGTTATTCCTCCAGGCATTACATCATTTCCATTTTATTTGTGACTCACCAAAATAAGGCAAACACATCTACAGGCACCTTTGTACACACAGAAAGAAGACTTGAAAACACATCTATGCAAACAACATTAATCTCTCTCAAATTTCTCCATGACACAGTGGGGATTAACTCCCATATCCACACCCACTCCATCAGAGTATTTACAAATACATATAAACAACCTATGATTTACATCAGTCAGTACAATGACAAAAAAATGAGTTTTGGAAAAGCCAAATCAACATATTCTGTATGTGTATATGTACATGGATGTAAAGGAGGTAGTATTAACCACAGGGTTTTGTATATAAGGCTCTTACCCTGCTGTAC
The DNA here is from genome assembly GCA_900303245.1 of Selene dorsalis. Lineage (NCBI taxonomy): Eukaryota > Metazoa > Chordata > Actinopteri > Carangiformes > Carangidae > Selene > Selene dorsalis. The sequence continues at coordinate 31,351 of OMNW01008691.1, forward strand.
TTTCTAACTGGTCATGTTTGCCTTATAGGCTCTACCACTCCATTATTACATATCAAACACTACCTCATGTTTTGTCAACAAACATAATAGACATAGTGTGTTTTTCTTTTTTTAAGTTGGGAAGCAGAGAGTCAGAGGCAGGTGGCTGGTTTATAAACAGCCACCACACCACCACGTCACAGTGCTCACGGCTCCTGAAATATTCCCAGACGTCTACACCTCCTCTCCCACTGTTTCCCTCCACAGAGAATGTGTGTGTGCCTTGGTGTGACATGGTGGGAATAATTTTGAGCAGCCTGTAAACTCTCCCACATTAACACTCACAAACCCACCCAACTACCCCAGACTCTACAAACAACACTGCTCTTGCACCCTCCCCCTCCCTCCCTGTTTCTATTTGTCTTTCCACGCAGCGTGACCCACTTTAAAATGCTGATGCCCCAGCAGCGCACTGCAGCCGTTTAACTTCTCCTTGCTATGGTGCAGTGCCGTTTGTGTGTGTGTGTCTGTGTGTATGTGGGTATTTTACTTACTGGGTGCTTCGCTCCAATGGACATGCTGCGTTAAACCTTGTATATCTCTCCCATCAGGCCATTCAGCCTGACACAAGATTGTTTTCTCTTTCTCTGCCCTTCTTAATCTGCCCTTTCTCTCTACAGCAATAAACCACCAGCTCTGGTGAAGTTAGCGTTCTTTCCCCCTTCTCCCCTCCCTCCTCCTTACAGAAATGGAAAACAATCTCTTCCTCTTGCTCTTCGCTGCAGTCTGCCGATAAAAACACACCAAAAAAACCCACAGCAGCCTCCAGACTGTACTAGCTTGGAAGCTAGTCTGGCTACAATATCCTTCGGCAGCAGTTATCAGCTGAGCGTTTGGTATGAGGCAGACAGAGCTGAGTTAATCCAGGACCCTCCCCTGGCAGGAAAGGCACACTTCCTCTCATGCAGGCAGAAAACACACAAAGCAGCAGCAAGTGCTAACAGGGACAGGCCCTAACAGCCACACCGATTGGCTGAGGCAGCCGAGGCAGATGTTTGGCTCATCAAGCAAGCAGCTCTCAGACTGGCTACTGCTGGGTCACATGGTGCTATGACAGCAGCTTTCTAACACAAAGTGGGTGTGTGTGTGTGTGTGTGTGTGTGTGTGTGTGTGTGTGTGTGTCTGTGCATCGTGCAAGCAGGCACACGTAGTGCATCAGAAGGATTTGCCACATAGCGAGGGAAGGCAGAAAAGGGAAGGAGGGAGGAAGGGCGAGGGAAAAGGCTGGTCATGAGGGTGAGAAGGAGGAGGAGAAAATGGGTGGGAAGAACTGCACACAGATGACGATTGTAGGGGACAAGGAGAAAGGTATGGTTTAAAGAAGGAATAGGGAGGAGGGTTGGACAGGGAAACAACTGGAGAGGAGGAGAAGCAGGAAAGAGTGACTGAGACACTTGAGACGTCTCAACATTGGAAAAAAACAGACACATAAATATGAGGGGACAAAGACACTGCCAGCAAAGCAACAGTCTTTCCATGAGACTAAAAATCCTGGGGCCCATAGTAGTTCAAGCAACACACTGCTGTAACATCTCTCATTTATGATAACATAAATGTTATCATGAGTTTAGTTGAGATAACACTTAAGATGCAAAGTCCCTTTAGTGTCATCATATGGGTGATATGGGTGTTGTGGTGTCACACTGCATGATTTACATGGAATGCAAATACATGCAATCTGGGGTTCAATAAAAATCCCACAGTGAAAGCTCTGATATTTCGATAACACATTGTTGTATTTCTAAGGAATGCACCAGTCCTCTGTTTGGCTACATTAAATCTGAATTTACTTTTCAGGCATTTTGAAGGATAACATGTTTGCTTAGGAAAATAGACAGTAAATGGTGAAACCAACAGGACAGATGCCGACAACTGGGCCCTACAGCAAAACAACTTTTTCTTGTTAACATAATAGATGGACTAAACGCGCTACATGTGCCTAAATACACACACTTATACACACACATGCAAATATGGTTACATACCCGGAGTTGGAGGGTGTGTCGGAGGATAGTTCCCTCTAAGGCGTGGATCCACTTCTCCCGTTCGTCTGCATCTCGGGCTGGGGGCAGAGGCACACATACACACCCAGTGAACCACAGTTTCCATCCAGACATTGCAGTGCCCATTACAATTGTGTTACAAGCTAATGACACCACAACACGTGTAAAATGACATGAGTACTGGTGAAGCTGTCGTGAAAACTGTGTATTCCTTGGCTCCTTGCTTTATATTTAAAAGACTTGATTTTTCTAACATCTTGGCTGAAGAATATAAAAACAAAAATGGAAATAACAATAAATAGTAAATGTGTATGCACATTTTATAGAAGCATAGAAGGGCAAGGGCAGAGAATTTGTTTACAGCTCAGGTAAACAACATCAATGTCAAAAATCTGAGAGACAACAATGACAGCAAATGAAAAAATGAAAAGACACTGATTTTGATCAGTATATAATAATTTGATGGCTGCAAATCAAATGCAGAAAGATGTATGGAGATATATGTGGCAGACTGACAATAAATGGCTTTAAAAGGAGCATTTTTGGCATTCTGAGACAAATGCCACAGGCAGCAGCTGGTTTGCTTCAGCTTAGCTTAGCACTGGAGCGAAACAACGAGCATGGCTCAAAGGTGTAAGAAGTGAGTAGATAATGAAAGTCTTCCCACCAGCACCCCTGACGTTCACTGGATAACATGTTATATGTTGTTTGACCAGTCCATATAAAAAACCTAAGCGCAAGAACGACACCCGCTCATATTCCACATGGCAAGGGGAAGTCACCTGGTTGCTGGGCAACCTCGTGTTGCAGAAAAATAGTGTGTCTGGCCAAGAAGAAAAGTCCAGCATATTATCCTCCTGCTTTACCCTGGAAAAAGCCTGGGAGGCTGCTTTCAGTCATTGGACTAAACTAAACTAACCAGGTCCTATCTGTACTGAAGCTTAATATTCATCAGTTTGTTTAATCTAATGCTCAGCAAGAGCGCAAATAAGTGAGATGCCCAAAATGTTGAACTGCCAGTAGATGAGGGAGTCTTTAAGTGAAGGTAAATAGGTCATTAATTTGGAGTATACAGTGTATTTTAAGGATTTATGTCATGCAGCATCTGGTCTCAAATACATAAACACCCGGAGTCATGGCTTCTTGAAGTGCCAGAGCACTGGCTGTTGCCTGGTTATCACATGTAGCTTTTGGGGTTGGAGTGTGAAACAGAGCAGGGTGAGGCTGCGCCCTCAGAGCAAAGACAGAGAACAAACAGGCTGCCAGCAACATTAAACAATGATCCATTACAGGCCCTGACACGTGTAACACACACAGACTGCAAACAGCACATACACCATTTTTGGTGCCAATAGCATCTGAGGATACAATATTTTGTCCTCTATCAGGACATAGACTGGACTGAACTGGACTCTGTCCTGTCAGGTTGTGTTTCAAGCATCAAAGGTTTTCGGTCCTTGCATGACAATGAGCTTTACTTCTGCTTTACTGCGCATGTGGATTGTGGCCACCACAAAAAAAACTATAACTCTAAAAGCTGTGAAAGAAGTACTTAATAAGATATATGCCATTGAATTAGCTGGCAAACTATATCCTGTGGAAGAGTCATTTTTCATTGAGCTGGAAACAAGACAGTGCAGCAGATGAATGGCTGTGCTGGAGCGGAGACCGAGCACTGCTACGGCAGAAAAGCTTTTAAAGACATTAAAAGGCAGCCGAGGCTCAGGCCAATCCACTCAGACAGCGCCTCGCTGCCTTCTCACTTTCCCCACAGCCAAACAGATCGTCCAGAGGAACAGACAGTGGCTAATGTTGTTTAGCTGTATTCATGACAGAGGAGACGTAGTTGTACCGGGGCCATTCAACAAAAACAAACACGATCTGTATAAACTATGTCGCAAGCCCAATCTTCGTCCTAGTCCGTGGCTCACATCTACCCTATAATTTTTTCCCCCAGGTATGTGTGAGAAGTTAATCGGTTAGCCAATGGACCAGTTTGACAGTGGGTGTCATCTGACATGACCCTCCACTATTAACCTACAGTTACATATTCAAACAACACCCAGGTTATTTGTCCTTTAAACACTGACTCATCTTGATCCAGAGAGGGGGAGGAGGACACAGTCTAAGTCCAAGTATCCAATAGGTGTTACTCTCAAGTTAACACTTAGGAGTCTGAGGCTTGTAATCATAAGACTAGATCAAAACCTAGTATGTGTCTGGACATCCTGTGGTGAAATCCACATTTTATAGCCACTATATCATCGGACAAAATCATCAAACACACAATGAGGTGAAAATGACTGAGCTGTATTTACTCATAAACAAGGAAGTTAGAAGAGCCACACTGTCTTTAAGTTGTTTTCAGGCTTTTGCCTTCATTGCAGTCACAGTGAGGAAGAGAGATGGACAAAAAAAATGGAGCGAGAGAGAAAGAGGATGACACACAGCAAATGGCCACAGGCTGGACTCAAATCCCTGGCCACTGGGGTAATGATGAAGTCTGAAGCACATGCTCATCCAGGTGAGCTAGTGAGGCACGTGCTCCAAGTCATATTATATTTCTTTTTTGTGTCTCACTCAGTTCACAGCCTCCATTTAATGCAATGTATGTAGAAACGTAGGATTAGTCTCAGCTATTAGTACGAAGCCTTCTGTTCTTCTCTCGCTCCTTTAGTAATAATGAAAGTAATGGATTGGAAGCTTGTGTGTGGATCAGCACTCGGCTGCAAAGTGGTAGAAGTACCATAGCTCAGTCAGTCAGGGACATTCATGATTATAGGCCTGACCCCACTGTTGCAGTTCGATCAAAAAAAAAAAAGGGCCCTGGAGGTACTGTAAAATGTTTTTCCATGGGTTGAATGTATCAGAATATTATATATGTCAGTCGTTTTCTTTACTGGGAGATAAGAAAATGAGCAGATCTTGCTGGATTCCGAGGTTAAATGGTTTACAGGGCTTGTTACGTGTTGTTATCAGTTTGTCAAATTTACTAGTACAGCGAAAGGGACAAAAGTCTAAAAGTCACAAAGTAAAAAATGTTCTTCTATAACTGCACAAACCCGACATAAACACACTCTTTGAGTTTCACGATGCTGTTTCAACCCTGTCTCAAAGGCCAGCTGCTATGTGTAGTGTGACAACAGAGGAAGGTGTGTCGACTAAACCGTATTCACTGTAGGCTCTGATACTTCTCAGCTAGAGGAAAGCAAAGAGGCACACCGGGGTCCATTAGAAGAACAAGCACATACAGGAGGTACTGTATCTGACACCAGTAAACTCGTGATTGAAACAGAAACAGAGCTCAATTAACTCTGAAGATGCTAACTCAGATGACACCAAATAAGACACAGGGCATCAATGTATGGAGCTAATACAGAGGCAGGAAGGTTATAGGGCGGTAACCAGTTGTCCACATTGACAGTGGAGGTCACTCTGTATCCAGCATGGGGAAGTGGTGCCAGACATATCCATTTGTTATCAAAGGCATGTGTTGATGTAAATTTGATCTCATGATACAAAACCTCTCACAAACACTAAAGAAAAACTGCTATGCATGACATAATGGATATGATGTTTGAAAAACCCACCATGACAGCCATCAGAAACAAAGAAGATCAACTTAAACCGACAGTGGAGACATACACACAACCATCACAAAGACAACATTTGAAAGGTAAGTCACGTAGTACTCCAATAAGTACTATTTTACTTAAAAATGTGACATTACTTCAGACAAAACTGCAATTACATATCCACATTTTGAAACCACGATAACAAGAGTCTCACATAATTGCTATGATCCATTTCCTCTTCCCTTCAGCCTTCGGAAGTCTCTTGTGCCTGAATTCTTTCAAACCAGTTATGTAACTAGCATGTTAACACCTTGGCTGTGTTTTTCAATGCATTTTCCGTTTTGAATTCAATTAAGCATGTTTGTGTGCAAGCAGATTATGGGGAAGTGACCAACTTCCATGTATGCTGATACTACACCTATGCCATCTCTTCTATATATTGTCATTTCATGTTTTTTTTTTCCATATTTTTAGCTATTCTATAGTTTAAAGTGAAGGAATGGGCTGGCAGGAAACAGGGCGTTAAATTGGACATCTGTTTGTTTGGACATGTGTTTAGTTGGACTTGGACCAAGGACAATTATGTTGTATCCTTAACTCCTTGGCTATTTTTTTATTTTATTTTAAGTGTTTTGAAAAGTAATAGCAGTTGCTGTAGTACACACGCACGCACGCACACACGCAGTTTTAACCTGTCACTTTTAGTCCAGTATCACTTCTACAAGGATACCCAGCCAAATGTAAAGCAAGCGAGCGATACTGTAATCAGTTTTTCTACACATATGTCACCTTCCTACATCATGACTGTCTTTTCAATTGATGTGACCGTGCATGAAAAACTTTAGGTGTTACTTGTTGGGTCATCATCTCTAATTCTTCCTGTTTCTTTGACAGGCTGTCATCAAGACAACCCTTTTCTGCCTCACTATTTATTTGTTTTATACACCTATAGGTACTACTCTGCCTCTGTCTGGATATTAGCTTGAATATGGAAACCAACTCTACATCAGTAAAGCTACAGATACAGGTACTTATCATCACATAGATAGGTTAAATTGCCATAATACATAAGTAAGTACGGACGGATGGTCATAAAATCCATGTAGAGCATGTAGAGTCACTACACACACACACACTCATAGACAGATGCCAAATGTAGACAGGCAAACTAACGCATAAAGCTTAACCAAAAGGTTTTCCTCCCCTCTCAGTCAGCCAGTGTATCTATCTCAGAAATTTACTCTCACATGCTCAGCAACCTCTCCCCATAATGCTGCTCCTCCTTTCTCCAAAAGGCCTCTGTCAATTATTCATCCCTTCCCTCTTTTTGCTGTTCCTGCCATAACCGGACAAGCTGATGAAATATTTTGGTGCATATTCCAGTGGGAGGACAGAGGATCCGATGCTCCGGATTGCCACCCGTCACTACTGTGCCACTGTAGCTATCAACATGCACTGTAAAGAAAATCTACAAATTCTACACCTTACTTTGAGGTCAATAAAATAGTATATTGATAGGAAAATTAAGTATGCATGTAATGTTTATTGTTGATTTTAAGTATGACATAGCTCCAAGTGTGGTAAAAAAAATTGAAAATCAACACACATTACTCCTTTGGACTAACAAGGTCACATGATATCTGCACTTGGGAACAACAATGATTTTGGTGTGAGGGAGGACCCTGGAGAGAGGTTATAAGAAAGACAACATGAGGGGGTCTCTCATCCTGTACGAATGCCCTGGGCAGGCTGGACACCCTCACGGAGAGGGAGGAGAAGATGAGAGATTGATAGCTACTGTAGATAAGAGAGGGAGAGGGGGAAAGAGAAAAGGGGGAAGCTAAAGGGCTCTCAGGCATCTCCGATGCACGGCCGGGGGAGAGGGCCTGATGAATAATGGATGCTTCTCTAAATAGAAAGACTGTACAGGGCTGCACTCCAGGCTAGCACAGTGACCGGCCGGCCAACACAGAGCTGCGCCTCTACCTGTGAGCTGGACTGCCCCATAAATGATCGCGTTTTGCAACATAACACAAAAAACACATTGATAATGAGCAGTGTATTGGCAGAAGTTTTGACAGACATTTAAACTCTGGGAAATGGTATCATTTTTTTCTCCTGTGCTTTTCTTTATCCCCCCTAATCTTGACAGTGATGTTCTGCCCATCACACAGAGTCAGGGAGTTCTGCCAAGCAGACACATTCAGATGATGTTGTGAATCCTGGGAGACTGACTACACAACATGCCGAGTTCAGGATCGTTTTACAGTAACATCCTGTGCATGTCTTGATATCCAGGCTGACCGCTGATGTATCAGGACTCTCATTTTTGGCACATATTTAATGCTAATTTTCTTCCTGTTCATCCAGTGGAGATACATGAGATGGTACAGTGCTCCACTGGGTATCTGAAGAGCAGCTGTGTCTTTCAGTGAAATCTCATCGATTTCTTTTACACAAGCAGATGACCATGAAAGCTCCACTGTGATGCACTGGTTCAGCATGGCCTGTGCAAGGATAGGTGATGATTCCCTGCTGCTTAACCTAACCTCAGCACGGCAGATTCTGTTATCTGCCGTGCCTTTTATTCAAGACCCTGCCAGAAATGAACGTCCCTCTTTGTCTGCATTAATGAAGGTTTTGAATAATGCTCTCAAATTTGAGCTCACTGAACTCACCCAGCATTTGCATCAATTGCTGCTGTTTTCCTGCTCTCTCATGGGCGTGCAGGTAATTCTGTTAATAACACACCACAACTGAGATTACAACATTTAGCAAATGCACTTTTCGTCCAGCTGATGTCAAAAACTCATATTTACTCAGATTAGTGTAAATTATGATCATGACATTTCAGCTATAATTGATGGATGAACACAGCCCTATGAAAAAATGTTTACAATTAACACCTTCCTGAGGAAAAAAGGATGACATCACTGTTTAGTCAAAACAGCAAAGCCAATGAGTAACAGGACAAACACAAGTAACAAACATCCTTCTCTGAGAAAAGAAAACTCAGTGTGCACATGCACTTGACAAATATAGGACACTGAACACGCTCTCCCCCTCTTTAGTAATTCTTCCCAGCTGACAGCCACTAAACAGCGTACTGCACACTGCTCTGAACTGTCCTTGAACCTCGATAACAAAACCACTTCACCCGTGTATTACAGAGCCCACTGCTCCACCCTGACTCTACATCCCAGAAGACAAACAAACAACGCCTCCTCTCGATCCTTTCGCCCTGGGCTGGCATGCAAGCAGATGAGACGTGCAACGGTTTTCTCCTTACCCTTGCGTTTGTAGAACCACAGCATACAGCTTCGGAACACAGACATGGGAGAGGGCATGGAGGAAGTGTGAGGGGTGGGGGGCCCATGGACTGTGGCTGGTGACCCTCAAGAAGGAGGTGAAGGGAGGGTGCTGGTAGTGAGGTGTGAGGGGTCTGGTGTTGTCAGAATGGATACAAATGGACAGATGGGAGGACAGAGATGAAGGAAAGGTGGAGGAGGTTAGTTAAAGACCTGGTGAAGTAATAAGAGTTAAAAAAAAAGAAAAATGTCTGCGTTGTACTGGACAGCTCACTGTCAAAAAGGAGGGAAGAGTTGGCAGGACGGGAGGGGGGGCGACGCTGTAGGTGAGAGCCAATCCCGTCCCTACGGAGTGACTGGTTGTTAGAGAGCAAGTGGCGACAGCAGTGTACCGAAGGGCGAAAAGCGGCAGCAGCCAGAGGAGACCTGAGCTCAGCTTCCAGCTCAGCAGTATTCCCTTTTTATTCCCAGAGGCTCAACTGCACACAAGCAGCACAATCTTCCTCCTCAGCCACAGTCGAGAGGGCCGAAGGAAAAAAAAGAAAAAGAAAAAGCCTTACTTGCGCGCTCTGTTCCAGAGGAATCTAGCTTGCATTGGAACAAATCTTGTTTATCTATAGAAATACATGTCAGTCCAACTTCACAGAGCTTGGAGAGGTTCCAGAGGCAGAGAGGAGAGACTCAGATGCGCCAAGCATGCTTTGACATTGTGTAGATGCCTGTGTGCATGTGTTTCCTGGCATTAGAGCAGACCACTCCAAGTCTTTAAAAAGGTGGGGAGGGTAAGAGGAGTGAGTGTGAGTGAGAGAGAGAGGAAGGGAGAGAGAGGAAATGAACAGCAGAGAGGGATGCAAAGAGATGGCAGAGAAAGGAAAGCCAGTAACACATAGAGGACCGGGGGAAGGCAAGAAGAGCACAACATTTTAAAAAAAGGGGGACATCTCACCTTGGAAATGGAAAGTCTTCTGGTCCACAGTGATGGTGAATGTGCTGTCGTCCTCGTCATCAATGCCGATCACAGCTCCCTGGGCAAACAGAGAGAGAGAGAGAGATGGAGAGAGATGGAGAGAGAGAGAGAGGGGGAAAAGCGCAGGCAGTCAGACAGCAGGACACGTCATACTCTACTTTCCATTTCTATCCTCATGCCCTCCACATGTTCCTGCAGTCCCCTCACTCTGTTGTGTCTGTTGTAAATTAAGCTCCACACCTTATTCTCTCTTCCTCAAAATCTCAGTCTTCTCTTGCCTTATCTCTTTCTCCCAAATACTCTGCTCCTTTGTCAGACACACACACACACATATACGAGTGCAGCCTTTTGGAACATGGTAGAGAAGAGAAGAGGGGAGGGGAGGAGGAGGAGGTGGGATTTGGGAGAGCGAAGGAGGAGAAAGGCAGGGAAGGGTGGAGAGAAACAGACACCGGGGACCAGCAGCTAGCAACCAGCTGCAGAGAAATGGCCTGCTGGCTAGCTGGGGCATTAGCTCCTACAGTAGCAACACAAACAGGGCGTGTGACTCAGAGCTTCCTCATACACCAAACCCTGCAAATAACAAAAAGTAACAACTACAAAAGGGGTGGATTAAATAATAAAAACAGCTGCAAAATACTGGGCAGTCCGGTGAAATGGCTCACCATAAAAATCTCTCAATCAGATTATGTAAGAACTTTTTGGGGGGAGGTTTTATGACAGGCAGCTGCAGCACATGGCAACAACAAACAGAAGCAAGGCGTGGTGTCTTTCACTTTGCAGCTCCACAGAGCATAGTCAGTTACGTTCTAAAATCCCAAAGGAATACTAAGAAAAGGTTGTGCACGGACAGCATCTTGTGATTCGCTGTAGAAGTGAGGCTCAACATATTAGTGACACAAAATCTAATTGGGCTACTGGCAGAAACGGCACTGTACTTAGTTTTTCTTTTCTATAGTATGATAGTGTTTAGTTGTAGGTAATGACAAGCGTGCATTATAATAAATCATCACTGTGATGTCTGACTGTGGACTGTCGTTACAGAGTCACTTAAAACTGACACACAACGGTAATGATTCATTGAAGGGCTTTTGTAGTAGAACACACATTTCCTCCAGACTGGACATGTGAGAGGGCACAAAAGTGAATTATTTAACTCAGTGAGAAAAAAAACTTTGTTCTCTCGTGGCACTTCAAAATAATCCAATAACAACCAGTGTAAGACTACATTTGAGGCTATGACTATACTGGTTCAGTGGGACCACACAGACAGAGCCTGTGGGAAAAGTTTGTGAGAAAACTTAAATGACACAGGCAGGTCAGGTTTTGCCGCAATATGATAAAGGGATCAGAGTTTGCCACACGCAATAAAAATAGATTTAAAAAAAGCAAATTGAAAACAGACTATGACAAGGTTATTTATTCTTTCCAATGGATAACAACTGCAGTTTCATTATTTATAAGTTAAATAATTTATTCAATATTTATTTGTTGAGATTTTCCTCGATAAAGTGTCTTTTTTCTTCTCTTGATTTGTGTGAACGATACATATCAAACATAGAGAGTCAAAGTAAATACTTCGGACTGTCACCGCCAATAATATGATTTAATAGATACTTCTTCACTTTTCAGCTTCATGATGCATATCAGGCATCTATTGTATCGCAACAAACTGTGTCACGTTGATTTAGCTGCTAGATGACACTTGACATGTGTCACGTTGATCTAGGCCAGGCTCTAGCGCTAATGGGAACCTCTGACCCATGACTACTTGTCCAGAAATGATACTGGATCCTCTTTTCAGGTACTTTCGGGAGTACTTCCTCCCTTTGAAGAGATCATGGTGCTCAACATTGTCTTATACAGATGCAGGTTTCACATCTACTCATGTTGAAAGTGATGATAACTGAGATTTCATTCAAAAACAAGAAGCAGAGACAACAAGTAGCTGACAAATACTTGATTGCAGGCTAACTATTTCAGCCTTCACTGCCCACAAATGCTCAGACTTGACTACAGTCATTTCATTCACATCGACATGCTACACTCTGTGATAAGATAAACACAGGTCAGACGAGCCATTTGTTCTGATTTTGGCACATTGCTGTGAGATATGCTGAATGAACCTACTTAATCCAGGACTTAACTGCAGTGACACACTGATTCACCTCCCAACTGTCTCAAAAAGGAAAGAAAAACACATGATATTCTGGGTATTTTTACAATCATTCAACTGAGGCCAATGTATGTAATCCTACCCTTCAGATACAGCCCTCACTACAACACCCTACATTTTCAGGTAATGGGAGCTTTTTCCTTCATAATGCTGGCTCAGTCCCTTGAAAACCTAATTGGATTAAAAACAAACTATCCCTCCTCTCCGTAGCTCATGAAGTAAATTCTCTAGTAAAGAAACTGCTGCCATCTAGTGGACTTTTCTGCAGTACTGAAAAAAAGATATGGAAGAACAAATGCCTTCATTGGGGACAGTGTGATGGGAAAATTTTAGCATGTATTCACCCTATCATCTTTTGTGCTGTCCCATACATACTGTGTGTGTTCTCACATAACATCGCCTGTGGTCTGATCATGTGAGGCAGAGCCACCTACAAACTAAACAAGATCAAGCCTGTGCAGCAACAGTGGTGTGAATATTAAAGCAGTAAACCTGTTTAACTAGGTCACCTAGTTTATGGTTATTTTCTCTTTCCACACAGGGCATTCAGTCACTTTGGTAAGTTAGAAGTGATAATGCTGCCCTGTTGTTCAGTACAACAGCCAACTTACAGTTCAGAAGGACTGCACTGATAAAGTAAATCTTGTAAAAAAGTTAGATGTGGCTCATGTGTTGAACTGGACCCAGGAAACCCATGCCTTAAATAAGAGGGAGTTCACCCAAATACCTGGTGACACAAGCAAGCAACTCGGTCAAGTATACAAGGCATGCATTTCATTTAATAAAGCCAACTTTCAGGGCGGCTTTGATCCTGAAAGTCTTACCCTGAGTCGCACACAGCCTCTTCTGGATCCTCGCATCATCTTGTCCTTTGACTGTAAAACAAAAGTAGGATATATAAGAAATAAATACAGGCAGAAAACAGAAAGCTGGAAAAGAAAGTAGACACAAACATGCTTAAATCTTGAGTTATGTGGTGCAAGATGATATTACGGTACAGGGTCTTTTTTACTGAGGATATTTTGAAAACAGCAACAACAAAAAATGTAGTTATTACAAATAAAATTAATGATGGTCGATTTCCCATTTAACTGCTTCAGTTGCAGGGTCCTAGTACAGTGTGTGCTGCTTCATTGTCACTTGGTTTACTAGGATACACAAATAGAACAGAGCTATTTTTAATTTTATAAGGAACACCTGTGCTTCTTCCATTATGACGAGTCAAATGTCTGTTGTGGCAAAGGCTCAAACAGACCATGCACATATGCTGCTTTTAGCTGTTTTTTTTTTTATTAGTTAGGACCAATGAACACAAATCAGCTTGTCGGGGTTGTGTAACAGACCCTCTCCATATTATGCACAAGGCTAACACTTTGATAATAGTCTGGCTGTCCTCTGTTGTAACACTAGTAATCAATGAGTACTGAGTAATTTCATCCTATGTCAGTCATTGGTCAATAAGAGTGAAGAGAAGACGCTTCCCCTTCACTCTTCTTGTTGTTTTGTTCTATAACAGAGTTTTTAAACATTATATTATAAAGTAATGATTGAAACCTTGAGCCACAAATCACACACTGGACGAAAGGCAAACTAGACCACTCAGGTCACACAACCTGTACTAACTCTGATTCAAATTACTACTTAATTTACTTTTACAGCATCATAATTTAATGAAATTGTAATTTCAGATTTTCCATTGATCTTTTCATATGTGAGATCAGGGCGACAACTGTTTGACAACAGTTATCAATTATTATCAACTAATCTGCTGATTATTTTTGCCATTGATTATATTGTCTACAAAATAGCAGATCCCCAAATCCCAGAGCAGAACATGAAATTTAAACTGCTTTATTTGTCTGACTCATACTCCAAAACCCAAAGAGATCTGGTTACACATGTCTAGTTATAACAGGCTTCTATGTTCTTTCAACTTTTAACATATTTAAGTGTCTACTCGTGACATTCGGAGAGAGCAAAGGGCAGAAAGTCTTTACATCTGAAAAGCTGAAACCAGCACATGCTTATCATTTTTACATAGCAAACAAGTGAGATGATTAATCGATTATCAACATAGTTGCCGACTTTCTGTCAATCCACTTATCAACGCATAGTTTCAGCTCTAAATTTATTGTGTTACACTGCTACTGGAGTCCGATTTGTTCTGCTCTGACTTGATCATTGACATACTTGGTCTGAAATGTACAGTAACTGTTGCTCTGCTTTAGCCAGGGCTCAGGTTAGAATCAGTCTAGATTTACTGAAGAACTACTACTGACTACTGCAGAAATTAGGATTAAGGCTAAATGAATGCTCTGACGATACAGTCATGTAACGTTTACTGACTTTAGCTTTACTCTGGACATTACTAATCACAGTAGCTTTACAGTGAACCAAATATACAAGCAACCAACAGCCACTGTCCGTCTCCTCCCGCGGTGGCTTGTTAGCTACTTGGCTAGTAAACCAGCGAGAGTCCGGCTCTTGTTTTACCTCCGGATACTAAATGTCACCTCGCCAACATTAAACATAATGTCTCCTTTGGGCCCAATGCTGTTAGCTATTCACTAAAATGTTTTGACATGTTTGTCTATTTCTGCTTTTTAGCTTTGGGAAGCTAGCTGCATTTAGCGGAAGTGTGGATAAAACGGAGGGACTCCATTGGTCGGTCGGTGCAGGGGGACCGTTGCTACTGGTCAGTGTTCGGATCTGTCACCAGGGAGACTCGCCTCTTTATGCCAGTTCAGACTCCCAACTCCTGACAAACACAAGGCCTTTCTCCCACTCGGGTTTGACAACCAGCGGTAACTTAAACCTACTGAGCAGACCCGTTTCAGCGATAAAAAACCGTGGGGTTGAACGTACCGTGTAATATGACAGCAAGCCGGCATTGTAGTCCAGAACAAACCAGCGATACTGCCAACCTTTCATGACGTTAGTCCACTTGCTTAGCGGCCCCTCCATGATAGACGCCATCTTTACAAGAGGCTACGGTTGGGGAGGAGTCGGAAATGGTGTGGGCAGGCGTCAGGGTTGGGGTGCTGATGAAGAGGATGGTGGTGATGGCAACGCGCCCCATCATTACCCCCGTATGTACTCAGTGATGGAGAATTATTCCGATTTTTTACTTATGTAGAAGTAACATTACCCCTTTAAAATTCAAATAAAATTACTATATTCAAAAATGTTATTGAAATAAAAGATTAGAAGCAGCAACATTGCATTTGTAGTGTCAAACAATATAATTTATGCACGAATAAGTAACATCAGAAAATGTAATGTATTTGAATTTTATTACTAATACAACATCTTTTGTATTTGAACTCTTAATCTGAAAAAAGAAACCAGTTCGACCACAGCTATGAATAAATCCAAAACTACATTTTCTTGGATGAAATATTGAAGCTATTCATCCATTGCTGCCATTTGATGTGTACTGAAAAAACATTCAGTGTCACCCAGCATGGATACACTGTATTTCGGAGAGAGGTGTTATTGTCTCTTCGGTGGATGCTGACTAGAATTTACAATAAAGTTAAAAGCTTTATTTTAAAAGGCTTGTTTATTATTGAAATTGTCTATTATATTACAAATCACTTGTATCCAAATTTAACAGTAGAAATTTTCATTTTAACTATATTTGATTTAAGATAGATCTCGCTGTGTTGACTGCTGTGACTCCTTACACATACCCATTGGACCCTGCAAAGTGTCTGTGACGCTGATCAAGCTAATGGAATACTGGAATGGAATAATTTCAATCCCAAATATTTATCTAAAACTAATAAAACTATTAAAAGCAGCTGAACAACCAACAAAAAACTGTATTCATCAATATCTTTATTATTTACAATAGGCTTAACACTGATAAGCAGAACTTCACAGTAATATAACGTGAGCTTTAAATAAAAAAAAAGAAAACAAAAACACAAAATATATATTTTGTACAATAAAAAAGTTAATGTTAACATCTCTGCCATTTTTCATCCCTGTTTAGATTCACATATTCCATTATGGTGTGTCTGTGTGTGTGTCTGTGTGTCAGTTTACATTGCACTCGTACAACTGAAGAAGTGGCCTTTGGTATAATGATGCAGACGTTCTCCAGAGCTGCTCTCCAAAACAGGGAGACAGAGGGGAAAACAACGGATGTACAGAATAAATGCAGGCAACATAAATAAAGACTGATATGATGTGATCAGTTAAAACACGAAAATTAGTTCTGATATCAGATTTAAGGGTAAGCAGATCACCACTGGTACCAAATTGATTCATTGACACTGTAAAGCATTGATTGAATCATTATACGTTTTATTTCTTGAAAAGAAAAAAGACCGGAAACGTATTTGATTCTATAACATCTCAGTTTTTCTTTCACTCTTTGATAAGGCTTTTTGGAAAACCTGTTCCACAGAGATGCACTAAAAAAATCAATAGAAACCTAACAGGTAAACAGACCAGACTGTTGCTAGGAAATTACAGAGAAAAATGTTTCAGGCGACACTTTTGACATGATCAGATTACAAGACAACAGAGCAGCTTGGATTTAGTGCAGCAGGCTCGAGTGTTGTTTGTTCAAAAGGAAACCTAAACGTATATGGCTGCACTAACAGTGTTAATGGCCACTAACACATGACCTAAGTAACAGAGTAGCCAAATACAAAGTTGAAACAAAGTGCACCTTTTGGTTTCAAGTCTGGATATGGCCTCCAAGTGACAGAAATGCCTAATGTAGTGATAACTTATCACAATTTCATGGTCATGGTTAAGAAAAGCTAACATGGATGTTGAAATGATGGACTTAAACATTGCCACTTGTGATTTCTTGCAGTGTACATAAATTATTTGTGACTGTATATAAATTATTTGTTCACAAAAAGGCACCAAGAATCATGAACACAACAATGATGGCATTCAGTTTGTCTCAAGAAATGGGAACATTTTCCTGACACACAGTTAACACGAAATGAAGACATGAAATGCACCACGAAACAAGTTGACAAAAAGAAGTTCTACTTGGCAATCCATCAAGTGTCAAATACGGACATTTTTGAAAAGTGTTATGGACCTGCAGTGTCAGATTACATTTTGTAAAATTCAGACGTGTCAAAGAGCCAATGTGTTTTATCCAGGCTTATCTTTTCCAGTGTAAATTAAGATGTGAGCCAAAGCAAACAAAGAAAATAAAACTTTCTGTGAGTTGTGTGTGCGCGCTGTACACAGTTTTGTTTGTGCTCAAAAAAACAGAGCAGCTGTTTCTGGACTTACTTAGTGTGACCAAAATTCAAACTATGGGCCAATGAACTGTAAAAATAATAGTAATAAATAAAGAAAAATGGCATCTCAGGAGATTAAAAGAGTCATGCAGATGAACATTGGACCGGGTTCAGAACCAAAGAACAATACATTCATAAAGCAGATATTCAGATCTGGGTGGATGGGCCTCAGTCTTGCGACAGATCTCTACAGTCAAAGACATTATGCTATTTATGCTGTGACCACACATAAATCTTTTGTTTCCTGGATATGAAATAAATCAAATATTTACATAACTCTTTTCTCAAAATAGGTCTGTGCTTTTAATAAAAAAAAAAGAAAAAAAAGACAAGAATAATTTAAAATTCAAGTTCATACATAGACATTCTAAAAAGCATTTTTCTTTGAACCAAATAATGTACAAATGGCTCATGTGCTGAAGACATACTGCAGTTTGTTTGCTGAGAGATCAGTACTGTGTGATTAGTGTAAAGTAGGTCTTTGCATTTTCGTAGTGTTCATACATTGTAAAATTTGAGGCACTGAGGCCACGACAAGGCTACAGGGAATCCAGCACTGTCCATACTCAGAAGGACACTTATAGAAACACTGTCCCAGTTCACCTGCTCATGTGCTACCCTGTGCTCTCTCTCCCATCTCCTCACTCCACTCTTTTTTATGCCCCATCATTACAAGGAAGAAATATAGTGTGCAGGGATAACTGGACATAAATAATGAAATGCTTTAGGGGACAGGGGATTTTTCCCCTCATTTATGTGGCACTGTGTTAGAGTGTGAACATCAGTCACGTCACTGAAGCGAAGATAAAACACTGTGCATATGATAAGAGGCCCCACATTCACTCACTTATGCTTCAGGTTTGTGGGAAAATAGATTCATGTAGATCTTTTCTTGTCTTTTTTTTTTTTCCGATTTGATAAGCCTGTATTTGGTATTACTGAAACGTCAACTCAACGTTTCACTTGAGCTTATTTACATGCTTTTCAATGAACACAAGTTTCAATGCTATAAGTGATCCCTTCAATAGCTCTCAATGGCTCACCTTCTGTGGGAATGTCACTGTCAAAACAGCTGCTTACTCTTAAACAGTTATTCTATAAAAAAAGACTTTAAAAAAAAACACTTTTGGGCAGGTTTACTCTTTTGTCCAACTACTGAAAAACACTGTCAGTTGCAACCTATGAAATGAAATCAAAATAAACATCTGCACACAAAATAAAAGTGTCAAATCCCCCCAAATGGCTTTAAAAATGGCTTATGGTCACTAAATTCCCCAGACACTAAGCAGAAAAGCTCACGATTCACATATTTGTGAAACGCTGTTGAGCTTCAGTTGTGAGGGGAAAACAGTTTTGTAGTTTTCTAGGTAAGGCTGGGCACAACCACCATCACTCTCACTCAATAATGTGACAGACTGACAGACAAGCAGAGGGAGCTTTACCTACTCTCTGGGCCGGCTACACACAGCTGATACACTCGACATTCATTAACAAAGAGGCCGTGGTGGAGACTTGTGGCAAAACGTTTCATGGTGTGACTTGAACCACATTTAGTTTGGTATAAACATTTCTCAATATGTACAGATCAGAGCAAATTAGTGTCTACACTGGCATTTTATGAAACTGTTGTTTGTAAACAATAAAAAGATTACACTTTGTAGAGATTTCTCTGAGGTACTTTAGAGACTCGTCTCATTTTGACCCCCAAAAAGCTGTCAATAGAACCAGAAACATAAAAAAAAGGGAATATAAGCGATCTGTTGGGTAGTTAGGGGTGACGGGTGGTGTCGTCACAGTGGCTACCTCTGCACAACATCACTAATCTCTTTAATACAGCTGTGCAGGTTGTCCAGTACAGTGTTGGGCCCCATATTGCTCAGTCCTCCTCCCGAAGACGAGGCCCTCAGTTCCTGCAGGCTGAGCTCCAGCTTCCCCACTGCCTCTCGGAAGGCAAATTTGTTCCTCATCTGAGGGATGCAGTCCACATAACCTGAGCAGTAGTCTAGCAGCTGGTGGCCGGCGTCCAGCACTTGGCTGCTGGAGGGGCTTTCGGAGCTTGCGTGGAGGGCGCTGCTCAGGCACTCAGCGCACTCCAGCAGGGCCTCGCGGCTCACCCGCTCCAGAGGCACCCTCTCCGCCTGCTG
>OMNW01008702.1:17204-37353 GCA_900303245.1 Selene dorsalis
TGGTAAGTTAGGTGCAGTATTTGCACAAAAGTATGCATGCACACACTGAGCAGGGGGAGGGGTGGGCGTTGGGGAGGGGGCTGAAGAGGCTTGTAAGGTCCGTTTAAACCATTATCAAGTCCAAGAATCTGTCTGCAGTTGGATTTCACCGCACTCACTCTTTCCTCCCTCGTCTTTTCTCCACTCGCTCTATCTATCCACCCCCAGTGAGCGCTGACCGCTTTCATTACAACCAGATTGTTCAAATAAATCAAGCCTCTCCCTCCTCCCCTGGCTGCTTTTTTTCCTCACTCTGTTTCTGTCTTTTCTCTCGGTGCCCCACAGCAGTCCATGTGGAGCAGGGTCTCCAAACAAGAAGCACATTTTGGGGCTAACGAGGGTGATGGGCTGTGAAGTTGGGGTTTGTTTTAATTTAGGGGCGTCACTGTGGCTCCGCTGTACCCTGTGTGTGTTGTCCATTTAAATTAAGGAATTTGAGGCAAAACTTACACCTATCAACAAAACCAAGACAAAGTAACCTTGACCCGGTTCGGGTTCCGGTTCCGGTCCCGGTTCGGGTTCGGTTTCGGGTTCCGGTCCCCGGTTCCGGTTCCGGTTCGGGTTCCGGTTCGGGTCCGGTTCCCGGTCCCGGTTCGGGTTCGGGTCCCGATTTCGGTTCTGGTTCGGGTTCGGGTTCGGGTTCCGGTCCCGGTTCCGGTTCGGGTTCGGGTTCGGGTTTCGATTCGGGTTCCGGTCCCGGTTCCGGTTCGGGTTCCGATCCCGGTTCCGGTCCCGGTTCGGGTTCCGGTTCGGGTCCCGGTCCCGGTTCCGGTTCGGGTTCCGATCCCGGTTCGGGTTCGGGTTCGGGTCCCGGTCCCGGTTCCGGTTCGGGTTCCGATCCCGGTTCGGGTTCGGGTCCCGGTTCCGGTTCGGGTTCCGATCCTACTCCCGCTTCCTGTAACGTCCGAGTTCCGCTATGGCTCTGGTACCGGTTCCAGTTCTGTTGTTCTTGGTTCTAGTCCTGGTACCGGTTCCAGTTCTGATGGTCCTTGTCCCGGTCTATCATGTTGGGAACCCTCCATGCATTTTAATTTTTGGGTTGTGAATGTGTTACCGGCTCTGTTTTAAGGTGTGTGTAATTGGAAAACCATTGCCACCAATGTCAATGTTGCATTGTCTTTATTTCACCAAATTCGTGTGTACTTTTCTTAAAATTCAGCATTCAAATGGAAAGTCGTGTTGTTTAGGAACATTTTGCATTTGTTGGGTGTTAAACAAATTAAGTGCAACAAATCTGAACATGAGTTGTGTTGTTTTTACCAGGAGCAGGTGGTGGTGATTGTTGCTTAACAACTTGGCCATCATTGTGTTTATAAAACAAGAGGTTATAATTCACCCTCACAGCAGAGATATGTCTTCAGGGCAGATTGAAGGCTGTGAGAAAGTGACGGTCTAGCTGTTAGCATGCTAACCTTCCTAGAAGAAAAGATGCGATACAAACAAGTGTTAAAGAGGAACTATGCAAAGTTTTTACCTTCATTGAACAGCTTCAGAGTAATTTGGATGGTTAAATGACTTGTTACAGGGAGAATGGAGGCTCTCTGTCTTCCACCTAGCACCTCTCTGAAAACCAACCTTGCAAGTTCAGGGTGTCCAAGTGCACTCCCAGGACTGATTTATGGCAATATGCCACAAACACGCCCCGTAATCCGTAATCTCTTGTCAATGTGACATTTCGCATGGATTGCCTTTTCATTGGCTTTGAATGCACGTGGGGGTGGGTGGGGGGATAAAAAGTAGATGAGTGGTCTTGTCTTTCAAACTTTCCTCTTTGGCTTTCTTCTTACATATATCTGAATGACTGATTGACTGACTGAATTGTCAGGCCTTGCCTCCTTTAACACAAAACCAATTAGTTGTTCAAGCTAACTCGTTAGCATGTAGCTTGTTTGATATGGTTGACCTACTTCTCATCAAAAATCACCTGAGGCCTTTGTGGTGATGTGCGTCCCTCCCCCTCTCCCCAGACAGTTCAACACAGAGTTTATCTCAGTGGTCCACATCCATCAAGTTCGACTGCTCACTCCTCTCAGTGCTGAAACATCCCCCACATTAGTTAGTGGCGAATCTTACCTTTGATGCCAAACGAATTTTTGTCTGCACCTGCAAAAGAGCTTAAGAAGTGACTTGCCAGCTACCGCTTGGTCACCAAACAGATCTGACCTATCGTGTCTGTTACTGTAATCTTGAAAAAAAAAGAGCTCTCACAGTTCATCAGAGCAATTTCCTCATATCCATACCTCTGTTAGGTTCAAACAGTGTGACAGCGAATGCCATTCCAGCATTGTGGGGCAACAACTTGTCATGAACAGTGATTTGTTGCTAGTAAAATATGTTGTCGCTGAACGGCTTTAGTGGAATTCTTTTTTTTTTGGGAGAACAAAAATATTTCAGTCACAAACGTGGTCCTCGTGGCTCCATGTCAGCTCCCTGTTATATCTCTCTGCTGCTTTTATCAAGGCATTTTATTAGATTTATATTGAGTTTTGAGTACAGTGCCTTTTGTTTTGCAAATTCCTAAAAAAGAAATCTTTCCTTTCTGCCGCAGTAATAGTACACCATCCGATGCCACACCCTTTAAAATTAAGTCTAGTTTGAGCAAGCACATAAAACAAACAAACAAACAATCTTCAACCCACTGGTAATTTTCTATGGAATTCACGATGATAATCTGAAACGCCTGCCCCTCGGAGCCGCAGTGGCTGTTGTCAGTCCTCCAACTCTTTAGAAGAATCCCCTAAATTTGAATCTCTTTTTCATTAGAAACCAAAAGGGTGTCATTTGCCCCAGTATAATTAGGTATCTGTATTTCTTTATTGACTTCCTACTGTTTATTCATGGGCACCAAACTTGTTCGACTGATGTGGACCTCAGCGGGAGGTTGTGCTTAAAGTCCTGTATCTCTGTTTGTCTTGTCGCTGCCTGCTTATAAACCGATGGTCGTCATGTCTTAGCAGGTCTGTGCATTTTTGTGGATGTGAACGTGCTCATAACAAGAGTCATTTGGAAATGGGACACATGCTGCTGACACCTGTGGGGTGATCAATTCTGCTGATGTAGATGTTTCCTAATGTCACGTCTGAGTGGTATCATTGGTGACTATCAGGGTTTTCTATTTCTTTCAGGTTATAATTCATTTATTTATTTGACATTCGTCCTTCTGTGCTACAATAGAGCCCTCCTCCCATCCCAAGTCATGGCTTCGCTGTCTCTTTTCGGTGTGGAAAACATACTTTAATCTCTGTAATTAAGACATTTCACTTAGTAGCATCTGAATTCAAATGGAAAACATAATCCTTTCTCTCCCTAAAGCTCTTCCACATTGTCACCACTGCTGCTTCATGAGCTACCTCCAGTAAATGAAGCAGAGCCTCTGGCGTCTGGGTGTGCCACTTCTAAGGCTTTGGTATTTTTAACACTGGCTCAATGTGAAGCACCAATGATTGATACCTGTGCACTGACAAATCAAAATACTTGTTTTAAAATACATCATGGAAATATAAATATAATTCTTCCAAAACTCCAGAGCAGACATACCTGAACAGTGAAGTCACTGCTGTCTCCATTTGTTTGGCCTTAGTTACTGATGAATGACACTTTACCACAACTATTTAGACCTGAATTAAGAATCTGAACATCCAGCTCGTATAGGAAAGATTTGCCAGATTCCCAGAAGAGAAATTTACCTTAAACCCTTACAAGTCACATCTTGTATGTTTGGACCTTTTAGTTTATTGTGTGTTGTTTTTGTTGCACTTAACTGTGGCTAACACGTGAAAAAATGTAAACTCTGAGTCAGCAAGAGAGCAGCCACTGGCCTTTGCCACCCGAAGACATGTAATCACAATGATTTGGAAACTCTGTGCTATTTTGTAATTTTTTCCACTGGCATCTGTTCTTGGCAATTAGCAGGATATACAGAAAATGACCTCCATCCACACATCAACGTAACGTCACAAATAATCAAGTTTGGTTGAGATTAGAGTGTGTGTATGTGTGTGTGTGTGTGTGTGTGTGTAATGATGTATTGAGAGGTACACGCTGTGCACAGTCTTGTGTTGTTACTGGAAATCCTTTCTCAGTAGTTGTTTTTAATGCGGCTTTATTACAACACCTCTTCACATTCAAAATGGACTTAACGGCCTAGAATTGGCTCAAATTCCTCAAATCCACAAGGAGGAGGGGGGAAACAGCTAAAGCCCTCGCTACTGAGCACATTAACATGTACATTACTGCACTATTAAAAACACATCTGCAGCCAACACCAGTCTTGATGAAACACAAAACCACAGGCTATTGTTATTGTTGTCATGGCATTTTAATACCGTTCTTTTTCTCAGCATCGCTTTTCTGGCAAACATGTACACAAAAACATAATTGACAAACATAAAACAGTAAGAAGGAAAAAAATAAGTTTCCCTAAATAAACAGGGAAGGTACTGTAACAAGCATGTTGAAAGTATTTCAAACATTTCCTGCCCTGCTCATTGTCCAAAGCAATACAGAGTGTCTTCCAGTTGATATATTGGAGGAAAGCAGATATATGAGCATCTGTGTCTGTGTTTATACTGGAATATTGACAGATATGAAGGAAGGACTGAAGCCAGAGAGCGGTAAGTTGATTTTGGACAGTGCTAGTGCATGTGTAGTGCATGGACTCAATTATAAAGAAAACAACATACTGTAGATGTGGAAGGAAAAGCAAAAAAAAAAGAAGTAATGCAGACATGCACACCTGAACAAACCAACTGATAACACCCAGTCGTCTAAGCTTTCAGCTGAAGGATCAAAGAACCGAGGAAGGTCTTTTTTCTTCTTCTTTGCATTTCATATTCCTTCATTTGTAGTTTGCAGTGTAATATAATGCAATGTCCTGTGAGACAAAATAAAGCCCCTTTTGTTTCTGAAACACACATCAACATGTAATATGACACTACAAGATCTCGGCAAGACTCTGCACCAATGTTGCTAAGGCACGTCTCTGTAAGCCCAATCTTTATCATCTTTTTAAAAAGAGAAGATATTTCAGAAATACAAAAAAAAGAAAAGAAAAGAAACACGTAACAGCTTGTGACATTTTCAGCCCCAGACAGGAAAAAGGGAATAAATACCTAAGAATGGTGCATTTCACAGTCTGGTTAGCAGTAAACAAGCAAAGCAGTCTCCAAACACACAAGCCAGTAATCGTTGTTGAGCAAAAAACGCACTGGATGGTTAAAGTGGAGGGAGAACAGAAAACCAGCAAAAGTGTGTGAGAGTACAAAAAGCTGCAGGGGAACACTGTTTAGGGGCGGCACAGTGGGTCAGTGGTTATCACTGCTGCCCCACAGCAGTGGGGTTCTGGATTTGAACCTGCCCCTTGCCTACAAAGGTTTCCTCTGAGTACACCAGCTTCCTCCCACAGTCCACAGAAACGGCAGTGTGGTTAATTGGTGACTTTTAATTATACAAAGGTGTGAATATGACTTCTATATAGGAGCCATGTGACTGACCAGTCACCTTCGCACTGTGTACCCTGCCTCTTGCTCTTGCCCAAAGTCAGCTTTGATTGGCTCCAGCCCCCCATAAGCCTCAAAGAACAAGCGGTATCGTCAATGAAAGAATGGATGGAATACTTAAAACCATATCTCAGAATGTGCAGCTGAGAAAGGAAACAACTTGTGTCTAAAACTTATTGGCACTCACAGTAACTCATCTCAAATGTCTCTTTTCTGGGCACGCGTGTGCCACGTTATATGAGTGGGCTCTGTGGCAAAAGGCCTTTGAACACAGTTTTAGGAGCTCTGGCAGTCAAACACAGTCTGAGGCTTGTCTTAACCATGTCCTCAGGGAGCGTGGGCAGACCTGGCAGAGACAGCAAAGTGTCTGCCACTTGACATTTAGATTCATGTGGTGACTTCCTCAGTTATATCTGTGCACAGATAACGGAGTTTTAATCTAATCTGTTCATTAAAATTCTTATGATATTTGCTTATTTCTGGTTGCTTTTAGCGCTGGCCTCACAAGTAAACTAGTATTTTCATTTTTACATTGACCACAAGGAGCACACTAATGACATGTAACTCTAAAATGAAAAAAGGAAATTGTCAAATCCATGATGGCTTAAGCGAGCATTTAAAAGAGGAAAAAACAATAATGTTTCAAATGACAACAATAACAAAATCTGAATGGACATCAACAACAAAAAAACACAGTAAAAAAAAAAGAAAAAACACATGACAGAAACAGAATATCATATCAGCTAGATAAAACAGCCTTCTAGTCGCGGCACAGAACAATGCAGGCAAGTCCATTTACAATGGCTCTTCGTTCAGTCCATTTATCTTTCACAGCAAATTTATCTCCATGGAGCCAGAAGGTTTGGGATGTGTGGAAAGAATTATTGTGGATCTGCTGACACAGAAAAATTCAAATCCGCATGTGATGAAACTTTAAGGTTTTGTTTCAGATTAGATCATGTCAACAGCACTGTATGGAGTTTAGGCAGCTTTTACGGTCATCAACCTATTACTAGCTTTATGATGTATTTTGTTTTTCCTTCTGTGACCATTAGTCTTGTGGCAGTTCATCACTGGGACATCAAAAAGGAAAAGGAATATTTCTTTCAGTGCAAGCTCTTTGTATGAATTCCCATCGAGCAGTTGGAGTTGGTTGAAAACCCCATTTTGTACCAGGACGTGTGGTCCAAGCAAGTCTGGATCCCAGTTTTCATTTAAACCACTGTCATTTCCTCCTCTTCTGTAGCCATAAACCTGGAGGCACTTCTCTCCTTACCATATCTCCCAAATCCAGCAACAAGATTACAGCTCATTGATACAGTCTCTTTCATATAAAAGAAATATTCAAAAAATGAGCCGCCGATTACAGTTGTGTCAATGCAAAAAGGCACTTCCGTTTTCACTCTGCTACTACCCCTCTAGTCGATTGCACTTAGTTAATTACTTGGTTAGGTCTCACCACCATCAAACTTGACTAGTTGACTTTAAACCACATCCTGTTTATTGTCCCACAGTGGTTTAGCACATTTCCAATTTGCTACGTAATCTTAAATTCATCATTTAGTGTTATCAAGTCCAAATCAGTAAGTGCCACTTTTCGAATTGTGGATTTGTGAAATTGGAATGAAAATCATATTTTGTACCACTAAGTGAGCCATGGCAGGATCTCACAAGTCCCGATGGGCAAGCCCAATCTCTCAAACATCTTTCCAAGAGTCTGTATTTATTGCATCTCAGAAATAGGATGGCTTTAGGGATGCTATATTGTTATTTGATGGGCAGTGTCCTTGCATCAAGGGTACCTCATAGTCTAAGCCCCCATTTTGTTGCAAAGATTGTGGCAGCTGTGGATTGTGACAGCGATCAATCTCAGGCTGTTTGTGGGGTAGTGTACCATTTCCTCCATTCTCCAAGCATGCCTTGATCCCCTCCAGCTCCATGGGATCAGAATCAGCTGGGCCCAGCTCAAGCTCCATTCCTGCCTTGGCCTGCCTCCTCTTCCGTAGACAGATGATCGTCCCAGCCACCACAGCCAACCCCAGAACCAGTGCCAAGGCAGCAAGAGCAGGGATTAGAGTATATGTTACCTGGTTCTGTGTCTCTACCCTGGGCTCTAAGGATGTCAGTGGGACCCCCTCAGTGCGGGCCTCTGTGCATGATACTGTTTCTACAGAGCTGTTGGCTCTTGAGTTGACTCTCAGGGGACTGGCACATACCGAGTAGGTACAGTTGGGTCTCAAACCTCGCAGAGTGTACTCAGGGTAAGATGCTGGTACACTCAGGATTATGGGGCGGCGGTCAGGCCCTGAAAGGTTACGGTAGGTCAACCTAATGCCACGGATGTTTGGCCGTGTCTCAATGAAGCGGTGCAGGTCCAGAAGGATAGATGTAGAGGTTACCTGCCGTGAGCTGATGGCATCAAGTTCAGCAGGTACCACAGGGGCAACTACAGAGACTTCTGTTGGTGACGGTTTTGGTGGCTCAGGAACTTCATCCACATTTTCACAGTAGAGGCCTGTGGTACCCGAGGGACAAACACAACTGAGCTGACCCAGTGGGTCAAAATTACAGGTACCACCATTGAGACAGATATTTGGTGGGCATATGTGTTCATATTCACCGCTGGTGGTGCTGGGGGAGGCTGGGGGCTCTGGTGGAAGGGGGTAGCTGTCTGTTTTGGAGGAGACGGTTTCCTCACTGGGTGGTGGTGGGGGAGGAATAGCATTGGTATGGGTAGTTTCAGGAGTTGTGGTGGGCATCAGAGGAACATGAGTACTTCCAATGGGTGAGCCAGTCAACACTGTTGTAGTTGGTGGACATCCAAAGTCTTTGTGCTCCAGTGCTGAAAGCTTCTTCCCAGCATTAACTAGAGGGAAGTGACACCTGGTTTCCTCGGGCCTTCCTAGATTCACACCTTTCTCTTTTAGCCACACAGGGAACCAGGCTAATGGACACAAGCAGTTGAATGGGTTTTCAGCTGCTGTCAGCTGCATCAACCTAGGGAAGCTCTGGAAGAAAGCCTGAGGAAAACCCTGGAGATTGAGTCCACTGAGATCCAATTCTTGAAGTCCAGTCAATTTCTGGAATTCCTCCATTCTCAGCTCACCAAATGGATTGGCTGCCAGGCTGAGCTTGATCAGTCCTTTAAGGGAGTCTTGCTTTAGGGCCTGTGGCACCTCAGTTAACTGGTTTAAGGAGATGTCCAGCTCATGGAGGTTTCCCAAGGAGGCTATGAGATCCTCATCCACGGAGGTAAGCCCCAGAGAGGCCACCTTCAGTGCTTCTAGGTGGGGAGTCTGAAGGTCCGAGGCTCCCAGGTTTGGGATGTTGTTATTGCTAAGGTCTAGAAGCAGAAGTCTGGGGAAATGAAGGGATGGCAAAGAGGTGAGCTGATTCCCTTGGAGCTTGAGTTCCAGTAGCATCTCTAAACCATCGAAAGCTTCGTAATCGATACTCTGAATGCGGTTTGCATGGAGATACAACCTTTCCAGCTGGACCAACCCAGAAAAACTGTCTTTCGAAATATGGGTAATCTGGTTGGAGGAAAGATCCAAGTTTTTCAGCTTTGAGAGCATCTCAAACGCACCATCTGGAATCTCTGCCAGCTCATTCTGACTAAGGTCTAGCATCTCCAACTCCACCAAGCCTTTGAAGTCATCTTGGGACAGAGTGCTAATGCCGTTGCTGAAGATGTAAAGCTCTCTGGTGGTGACAGGAACATGGGGCACAGTGCTGGCTTGTCGATGAATGCAGAATATCGAGCCCTGGACTGCGCAGGAGCAATCTGCAGGGCAGTCGGAGGATAAAACCAGACCAGTTGAGAGGAACAAGAACAGGACGTAAGGTAACATAGTGTCGTCAGCCCTCAGACTCTGAAAGACATAAAAGAAGAAAAGGTTTGTATTAGTGACAGTTGGCATATTCAGGTGGTCAAATTTACAGTACAAAATTAATATAAAGTCAAATGAAGAAAATAAAACAGTTATACTTTTTTTTTCTGAGTCCTATTCCTGGACAATCTAGCAATGTAACACACAGGCATACTGTGTTTGAAAACAGTGAAAATTACTTTCTCATTGTAGGGATTTTATGATTTATTTCCTTAATGAGCAGACACCCCAGGGATCAAGGCCCATAGGCCAATGTGACAGGTTACCACAGCCCACCCAGGGTGACCCCTCCTGGGGTAAGTGAGAAACCTATTTGGCCCTTTTCCTGTGTTTATGTCACAGTCCTTAGCCCATGCAATGCAGTCTGCTGTAATGCAGCTGGATGCCCATGGCCACACGGCTTCAACATACAAACATACCCAAGGCAAATATGCTGTGAGGGTGAAGGCACACACACACATACACAAACATTCAATCATATGCTTTGACATATTTCCCTAATCATGTTACCAAAAACATAAGCAGCACACACCAGACTGCAGGGGATTGCAGGGGATTGCAGGGGATTGCAGGGCAAGCGGCGATGTATGAGCGTAAATGTGTTGGAAAGAGTGAGAGGATGGACACACTGAATGTGTGTATTTGTACACACGACTATGGCACAAAGTTTTATCAACCAAACTATCTAAAAACATCACATCACTGTGCAAGAACATAGACAATCACACTCTGCTCTAACCAGACAGCTTTGCTTTCTTAATTTGATGTAATTGTGTTGTGTGATTACTTTATAGCCATTTGACTCTTAGTCAGCTGTGTACTGGACTCCATTGACCTGGATTGTGTTAATAAACTCTTGCACTCTTGCACTCTTGCCTTTTTCAAGACTCCTAGGTGGAAGTTGAGGAGAAACCTGAGATGTTTTTATTGAAGTCAGGAACGTACCTCTGGCCCCATGCCCCTGTTCCCCTTTCTGCCCTTTGTCTACTCCATTTATTCCCTACGCCTCATAACATGCACCATGCGAGGTCAGGTCCTGTTGGTTTGGCAGGAATTTGCAATATTCCCTTATATCCTGCCTTTAGTTAGCACAATAGGAAAAGCAGGAAGGGAAGGAAAGAAGAAAGAAAGTGGGAAACAGAGAGGTTAAAGTGACTGATATATTCTAGTGGTGACCAAGATTTACAAACCAAAGTTGGGACTTTCAAAAACTAATATAAACCAGAAGTTGCCAAAGCCAGCAAGGATGTGGTGGTTAAAGCTTTAGTGGGTAAAAGGGAAAGATCAAACCTTTAATCTGTTCCTTAACAATAAGTGTCATATTTAAATTGGCTGGTCCATGAATAGCAGTTTTCAGCATGTTGGAAAAAAGTGGAAGCATCTAGCTATTGCGAAATAGCCAATGTTGACTTTTACAGCAGGCCAGAGGAAATCTTACAAGTTGAGGTTTCAAACTTGATTTCATGATTCCTTTACTCCCTCCTCCTCTTCCCTTTCCTTTAGTCTTGTTTTACTTATCTTTCTAACTCTTCTTTTCTTGACGTTATCATGCTAACTGGCAAGCCCAGGATCGGTTGTGCTCTCTGATCACCTTCTCACTTGACAGTCCCTAGCAGTTTTTGACATATCTTCTGAAAGACAAACATCACCAAAAATGCAGTGTGATTCATTGACAGTTGGCCACAGGATGTGAGTCACCTAGACATTCAAATGTTTTCATGACAGTGATAGGATTAGTTTTATTACTTAAGAAATGTCTGGCGTCATCCTTAAGTCACCAAACCACTCTGTCACCAATGATGATCATTATTCAGACTTGAAGCTAAAGCAAGCGGCAAAGGACATGCACGTTGAAACTGTCGGACAGCATGCTCCACTGATGAAGAAGTATTGCTGCTATGCTCTGTGACTGCTTTTGTTTAAGGTGCATGCCTCAGTCAGTCTACAGATGCACTGTGCTCGGGAATCCAGATCTTTCTTTGTGTGCACACACTTTACTGTTTATAGAACAGTAACATGGTTATAATAGGAGCTGCTTGTCATTCCTTTAAGGGTGCTGCTGCTGCTGGTACATTTTGATTGCAGGGGAGGAGAGAGGAATGACTGGAATATGAACGGAGGAATAATTGTGGTTCAGAGTCATGAAAGTGGGAGAGAGAGTTTTTTTTTTTTAACTGTTTGCACATTAAATAGAGAAAGATAACCTAACGAGCTTTTCCTCTACCACTACTTAAAATATATCCTTTTAAAAACCATTTCTGCCATTTAAAATCAGTAGCCAGGTGATGAGGTAGGAGCACCTTCAGATGACATTTTAAAGTCACCTTCTGACCCCTGTAAACAGTGTAAACAGTGTACCACTGCTGATTGTCTCCACTTCTGTGCAGAATAGAGTTAGCAGCTGAGTGGAAATGTCCTGAACACAATATTTGTAGAACTTGCATTAACTTCAACCACAGCTGCTTCATATACCGTACACCAGTACACCTCCTCTTATTTTGAAAGCTTTTCAAAGGAATGACAGGATCAAGTGGAAGGAAACAAGGATGCCCAGAGAAGATGAAGTGAGGAACAAAAAGCTTACAGCTTAATCTGTGCGTGCCTACTTTAACATCTCAGCCTTTTGGTCCTGTTGTTTGATACTGAGCTGGAGCCCACATCATGAAGCCAAGAATCTGCCATCCAGCACATGCAATCAGTCCTGCGTTATGCTGTAATAACAGAATTTGAGTTACGTTCTCTTTGCTCTTTCACAAATTCATAATTGAATGTGACAGTGAGCATTCTGCTGCTAAGACTTCGTGGCACGCAGTGTATCCTCTGCTATTTGTATAAGAGCAGATAAGGCCGCATGATGAAAGAGAACTGTCGCCGTCAGGATGACATGAAACAGGTCAACATGCACCCGAGACCTGCACAGCACTGCACATGTACACACACACATTCCTGCACATGTTCACACCAGCAGACACACACACACACACAAACACCGTCTGCAACACAGCTGGATTTTGTTACCCACAATACACTGCAGCCATTTCTCACTGTGAGACAGAACGAAAGGCCCACATAAACTTTTGTCCTCCCCCGTGGTAGGAAAAAGGTAGAGAGAGAAAAGAGGGGGGGACTAATAGACGACGAGTGAGAGATGGAAAAGGACATGATAGAGAGAGAGAGAGAGAGAGAGAGAGAGAGAGAAATTTGGTGTTTAAATAGCTGGTAGCTGACGACTGCCTCCATTCATCCAAAATCTGCTGTAAACACACTGACTCCAATGAGCCTACAGTGTAAAACAAAAGCCAGATATGACAGCATCCACATTCTCTTAGGCTAAAAATCCTGGTCGGGCACAAATACTGCGACTTGGCTGACGACTACTCTTTGAGTCACATTTTTTTCCTAATACAGTGGAATTGTGTTGATGGTCGAGAAAGCAGAAGTGCTCTGTGCACTGTGTTGATGTCATCAAAATCAGAGTACAGCCAGGTGCAGTATCCAAATCTCAGGTGCTGCAATGTTTTAATTGAGGGAAATATTTCAAAACTTTGTTGTGTATTGTCAGCACTGTTGGTGTTGTGTTGCTGCAGAGACACGCCCTGGCCAACAAATCACCTTCTTAAGATGTAACAGGACATGTTTGTTTGTTTGTTTGGTACAAGACCAAACAACAATCACATGATCAGTTTTATATTTTCTAAAGTGAACATTAAAAACAAAATAACCATTCTCACACAAATCACATATCATAATATGTGCCCATACTATCCCATGTTATCAATATTTTCTGCATGTGGTGCAGCCTGATAAAAAAAAAAACACCTTCAGTGGAGCTGAGGAAAATAGAAATTATATAATTTGCAAAACAAAATACAAAATGTTGATATTAATATTCTTCATTAGTTTTACGATAAACTGACAAGACTTCTTTACATTCTGTGTTATTGATCAAAATCTGTTGTGTGTCATTGCATCTCTGTCCTTACAAAAAGCATCCAGTTAAATCCATGTGTACTTCTTCCCCAACAAGAGCCAACTCGTGACAAACACTGTTCATTAGCTCTCCTGTGGCCAAAAACTCCTCAGGTCACCTTTAAGTAAGTGCAACTGTGCAAACAAAGGACGACACAGCTTTCAGCAAAATGCACGGGTTCACTTAGCTGCACTTTTTTGTTTTTTAATTTAATTCACTCTTAAAGGACTTACACCAGCCTCCTTAATTGTGAGTTTGTAGAAAGAGATGAAAAGTTTCTCTTCCCCTCTCCAGCATGGCCGGGGGCGTCCCGGTCATTATTAAAAGTCTTTAATTGTAGTCAGATCTGCAGCTCCTCTAGTTCTTTGTCGTTTGTTTGCATTGTTTTTCCACTTCGGGGAGGCTGTGGTTGGAACCAGGACATGGAGGTTTGGTATTCTTTATTTACACCACCTCATGCCATCAGGGAGCATTATGAAGATTAAAGAAATCACCAAGACGACCTGGAAACACTGCTAACAAAGGCAACCACAATAAAGGAGCAACAAAAGGAGCAGTTCTGTCCGCTGCTGTAAGGTTACAGGTATGCAGGAATGACTGAACGCTTAATGGCGACTAGAAGGAGGGGCAGGAGGAGACTGAAGGTAGACAGAGAGACCGAGTGGATCATAAATCGTGTCTGGAGGTCGGTCTACAGGGAGATGACCTCACTCTCGTGGAGGGGAAAAAAAAAAACAAGGGTAGACGTGAGTTAGTGGTACAAACTTTACCTTAACTCCCCATGGTGGAGTATCCAGTTACCTCATGGCCGAAGAGCTTCAGGGTAAAATCTGTTTCACCATTTCAATCTCTCTAAAACTGTTTGCCTCAAAAGCTGCAGCTAAATGTTCATATACGGGATGTTTCAGAGTAACACACACATCTGGATCACTACACACACACACACACAATGTCTCAGTTCCTTGTTTTGATCAGGTCGAACCTTTTCCATCACTTGGTTCATTCTTAAAGGTACAGTACATGATTCGTTCACAGTCATGTGATTGGCACCGTGTTAATGTTGCTTAGCATGACTTGAATGAAGTGAAACTGCCTTTGTGCTATTGTGACATGTTGCTCATCAAGTCCTGTGATACAGAGTTCAAACCAGGTAATGGAGCAGGGTAAACAGATTGAGAACTCCCTGCAACTGTTGGTAAACACTTTAGTAACACTTTAGATTCAATATGGAGGAAAATCTGCATTTGCATTGAAATTACTCCTGCTCTAAATTCAACTCTGTAATTTTCACTCAATTCATTTTTCAGTTTGAAACTTCAACATCACTGGAGTTAACTTGATTGGCTGGATGGAATCGATTGATTATCTGTGGTATCCTGGATGTTGAATCAGATGCGTCATATCTTGTGGATTTGACCAACTTGAATATATATGATTAACTTTTTTTTAAAGCTTAAACTTTTCATTTTGAATTTGTGAACATTGAAAACAACCATGAAATGACTTATTAATGTTTTATATTGAATTTTGAGACATTAATTCAGATGTAAAAAACAACTAATAATATAAAATTTGATTTTCTGTGAAATTCAGTGCAACAAATTCTCCGCTTTTAATTTCCTGAATCTGATGATACAGATTTGCCTCCGTGGCCAAACCAATGAGAGTTTGAGACTAACACATGCTTGTTCCCGCTGCAGTCACACTTTAGAAATGTTCTGCAAAAGCCAAAGCGCTGTTAAATGTGAAACAGCAAGAATTTATGATGGATGAAGAGACGGTCATGAGGAGCAAGTTGAGAAAATTAAAAACAATAAACACATTGAAATCTTTCATTAAATGAAAGGCAGAAGAAGACGTGTTCACAGCCTCGACAGCGGAGCGACTGCACGCCCGCTGCGAGGCGAGACAAAGCTAAATCCCCAACCGACACCAGCAGCACATAAATATGTCACAACAAACACAATGGACTGTGTGAAAGAAACAATCAAACACATGCTAAATACTAGTGTAAAAACTTAATTACAAACACAACCTCCCACACAAAGTCGTCTTTCTCCAAAGCTGCACAGAAAGCCTCGTCTTTCGTCTCAATAAAAACACATACACACGACACACAAAGGAAGTAGAATCCGTCAACTCTCGGACAGATCAGTAACACAAAATGTCCCAGCTCGTCACTAAACCTGCCTCAATGTTTAGTGGGCAGCTGATCCTGAGTCAGACTTCTTCTTACCTCCACTCATCCTTTCTTTGTGCCTCTTCCCAACTCTCGATCAAATCAACGCCTGCTGCTCTGCCCATCTCAGAGCCCACATTTGTCGTTGCACAAAAGCAGAGCAAGCATTTTAATATCAAAGTCACTATTCTCCACCGTGTAGCCTGGTCCGTCCCAGTCGTTCTTCACAGCAGAGCGCAGATCAGTGATATGACAGAACCACCCAGCAAACAAGCTGGATTATTGTCTCATGATCAATCATCATTCGAGAGTGATTTAATCTTTGGTGTTGGGCCATGTGGCTGCCTCACAGATGCATGGCTGCTTTTGGTGTTTGGTAGAGATGCCAACTATGCTGCTGCTGCTGCTGCAGCTGCTGCTGTTAATGCTGCTATGATGAAAATGCAAAGAAGCATTTCAACAAGCCGCTTGACAAACTTCAAGGAAACATCGCTGTGAGAGGATGTAGAGTAAAACATTTCAACCTGCCTGTTTACAACATAATCTGTCGTTACCTGGAGGTGTTTGTGGGCACAAGCCAACAGACACTTTTTTTTATTCTTATCATTGATTTTTATTCCCTGCTGAGGTCGTTGTAAACCAGACTTGTATCGTCAAGCCCCCAGAGTGCACGCTGTCTGCCAGTAAATCATGTTGATGTCTGAACTGCAGATACAGCAGTCAAGAAATCGTTGCTGGTAAAAATCATTTTAAAGGCAAGGAGATTTTTCAGTTTGACACTGACCTGTCTCATTTTGATTGACTGGGTGTTTTGGCTCATGAGACGTAAGTAAGAAGTAATGACGCTCATCATAGTTGCTGCATTCCTTCGTGGCATTGCAGTGCCAGACCTGCAGATATGCTGTACCTGCCGGCTGAAGCTGAAACTGAAGTCTAAATGCTGATGGTCTCTGTAGTGTTACCGTTCATTCTTCCCATTGACAACAAAGATGTTACTAATCTTAGAAACTGGAGGTTAAGGTAGCACTGCAGCAGTAGTCATCAAGGCACCATGTGGTGTTTTCATTGGATGCAAATGAAGCAGGTGACAGCCGGTTACAACTCCATGTAGAACTGCCACTCTCAGTACGATGTAGGTGTGTCCATCGACGCAGCGTGACACAGCCTTCAACAACTGTGACTGGTCAGGTGGTAGCATCACATTTCGTCCCACCGTCTCTCAGCTGTTAGACAGAAACACATGATTCACCCTCCTCCTGCCTCAGTTGGATCAACATCCATAACGTCGCCTGTGTTCCTGCTGCATCGCTGTAATCTCAGTAAAAGTCACCAGCGCTGGAGGCTCCAACCTCCTCTGCATGTGACGACTTCTGGTGGGAAAATCTGACGCCCGGATGTGTTTAACAACAGGATCTAACAGCTGGATGTTTCCTTCAAACATTTGCAACTCCAATTTTCGTTAATGCTTTTAAAAACTGTCCCATGATCATTATTGTGTATCATTAAGACATTCCTCAATAAGACTACTGCAGCAGTAAACACACCACAGTGGGCACCTCTCCTTGTCAGCGGCTTTCTAACTCTCTGTGTGAAACAATAATATAAGCTGGAAAATCTTTAACAGGTTGCAGATATACAATGAAATGGCCTGTTTTTACCTTTCCTGGGATTACCTTCGCTATAATAGGTAGACTTTACGAGAGAAGAGTGCAGAGGAGAAACTCATGGACCGACCTGCTTTGGTATTTCCTCGTGCCACAGTTGGTGCCACAGGTTTTTCCACTTTGGCTCTAAAACTACGAGCTGGCGAGGAGGCGCCACAGACACAGTTGGGTATCTAGCAACAACCGCTACGGCAGCGAGTCAGTCGTAAATGTCAGAAGTCGTGTGTACGTGTATGTGTGTATTTGCATGTGTGTCTTCACACTCCACTGCCTGCGAGCCTGTTATGTCTGTCAACAGTTGGAAATAAGCATGTCACCTGCACTCAGGCTTCACACAGGTGTGCCAGCATACACCTGGCAATAGAAGCAAACCTCTAAAACACATCTGCTCCTTGCTCGTCCTGCCCTTCGGTAAGCTGCTACACATTTGTTTCATCCTCCAAGGGAAGTTACTAAACCTACAGCTTTACTTTCCTGGAGTTATTCTAGTATAAGTTTGTGAAGCGTGACATTTAATGACAGTTCATCCAACTATTTATATGCAATTATAAGTTGGCATTTATTTATACATAATTAAAATACTATTTCATTTTGATTTTTTCCAAGTTAAACTGAAGAAGCCGAAATATGTCGATGGCTTCTCACCCTGAAGCGGTGACTGTGAGCGTATTCAGTCCCTCCCTCATCACCTTCAGAAGCGTCAGGCCTGCCAACACTTGTTACTCACTGTAATGAATTGTTTACGTCTGGAAATGATACCTCACCTGAAGCAGAGGTTGACAAAGGTTACGAAAGCAGCGAGTGTTATTTCAGATGACTCTGTTTTCTTTGCACCTTCTTTTTGTCCCATTGTTGCAACCAAAAAAGTCAAACACACTTCACTTGTTGCTTCTGCGCCTCATCCACTCATCTCCTGCCCCCCTCCAGCTCAAGTCCTGATTACTGACTGCATGGGGATCACCTGCAGGACTCTTTCCCAACAGTGGCCCCGTCACGCTTGTGAAAGCAAGCTGTCAGTTACCCATGTCTGGCCTCTGGCAGGCTACAGACTGGGCTGGACCGAGGGGGAACGAGGGAAGTGATTTATGCTCCCCTGCCAAACTTATACAAGTCAGGACAAGCAACCGCTTCAGCTTATTGGTATTTAAACAAATATCAAACATATAATCTCTATTTCAGATAGGTAAAGTGAAGGACGCACAGACACAGGTGTCAGACACTAATGAAATATCATTAGTCACAGTCACAATAACCTTAGAGTGAGATTTTGTCGGGGGGGTGACCAAAAGTTTGCCACGCACGCAGCCACACAAGTTGGTGGCTCAAATATCAGGGAATTGGAATTAACTTTGGCGTTGTACCAATGTTGTTGTGTCCTGCTTTCTGGTGGTTTGTGGGGCCCAGAGCTGCTGACAGGGGCGGCCTGCTGGAGATGGACTACAGTGGTTAGATTCTGTGAAGCACAGACGTAGCTGAAGATCCTCCCCCCCGGGACATTTTGGATTAAGTCGATGTAATTTCCTGCATTCTAGTGGATTTTTGGGTGGTATGATAAAGATGTGCATGTCTGAACTTATTCTGTTTCATGTTCATCTGATCATGACTTGTAGGGCCTTCTAGACTTGAGCTGAACATTCAACCAGAAAACTACTGTTGTGCCTCAATGACCTTATTCTGTACCAGAATACATTATATATTATATTATTAACAGACCTGTGTTTAAGATTTGACCAAGATAGGTTGACAATGGTAACACATAAAACATACCTAGACTCTGCTCAGATTAAAGATGAAGATTTTCTTAAGTGATACTCTTCTCGAGTTTCTCCCGCGGGTTGTCTCTCTCTGTATTTCTTCTTCTGTGGCTGTCTATGGTAAATAGGATGTCTATGCAGCAGTTGCACTCCTCAGCGTCATCTACCGTCGGGGAGTTTGAAAAGGAACGAAAGAGTCTTGGCCCAAAATCGTATTTCTTTTTGCG
Organism: Selene dorsalis; assembly: GCA_900303245.1. Taxonomy (NCBI): domain Eukaryota; kingdom Metazoa; phylum Chordata; class Actinopteri; order Carangiformes; family Carangidae; genus Selene; species Selene dorsalis. Next base: position 36,426 of record OMNW01008702.1, read on the forward strand.
TTTTTTTCTTGTGGCATGAGTGCGTGTGAAAACTGGCAAAATCGTGTGTAACACGGCAAAAGCGTGAAAGTTGGCAGCTCTGTAATAATCTTACGAACATCAAGTTTGTTTGATACAGAGAGGAACCAGTCAAGTAGCTGATGGTAAGCAGCTGCAGTCACAAGGAAAGCTCTCCTGTCCTGTGTCCTAGGAGCTACTTGTTTGGTGTCACTTGCATTAGCGTTAGAGCTGCTCCTACTGAAGTCTGCGCTGCCTCAGTATCAGAAAGTGACGAGGCGGTTAGCATGCTGACTTAATTAAAAGGAAAGTTGGACCAAAACACTAGAAGCGTTTTCTGCTTTTTCGTCTGTGTACTGAATCAGATCATGACGGAAATCAATAAATTACTTGCCAAGCTTTACCAGTTCCTTACCTATCCATAATATATAACAATGTCATACTTTTCCTACTCTCCATGTGCTGCAGGTCAGAGCCTCAGACCCACAGTGACATCATGGGACTTCTGCCTTCAGGAAATGTGCAGACATGGCAGAGCTGCAGTGTAAAATCAGCAACAATCAGTGTCGTTATTCACAATCACACGTCCCTTATATCATATTTGGCCCGTGCAAACTCGACTTTACACCATCATGAACGCTGCATTTTGCTGTGCCCGTTGTAATCCATGCCCAGAAGCCTGCACACACACACACACAGACACACACACACACATGAAACTCATGATCCAAAGACCTTTAGCAACCGTCCCCTGCTGCTGGATCACCCCATTAACCCAGTGTTAGGTCAGGGAGTGTGGATGGATTTACTGCAGGGGGAGACTGTAAGAGAACTGCCAACACACACACACACACACACACACACACACACACACAACAGGCTCTCCTACAGTCTGAAGGGCTGCCTGGGACTGAAAGCCATTCACACTATG
>OMNW01008703.1:0-12557 GCA_900303245.1 Selene dorsalis
CTCGTGGACACAAGGCTTTTTTCGATCTGCTAACCTCTATATGTACATACAAGCAATGTTTACAGAGAAATACCTTCACTGGAGAAGACTGACTTGTTCACAATTATTCCTACTTGGAATGGCATGGCACACTGAATGTGATGTCTCACATAAATAATGTGTCTTCTGATCCGTCATACTATAAGGTTCACTGGCAGGAATATGTCTAGTGATTTAATAACCACTTTAAATTTGATTTATCTTTCACTGGAGAGCAAAACATAATGTTTCATTTATGATACTGCACCAGCAACATAATACCATCTCTCATGCACTCCAGGCAAAGTGACTGGGGAGTTTTAAAACCGCATAACATAACATGGACGCCACGGAGATGATGTCTTACCCAAATAAAGGCTTTTGTTTTGACTGCAGGCAGAATTACTGGGGTGCTCTCTGCTCATCCACCGTAAAAATTCAATAACTGGCCTGTTCTGGCTCATATATCATGATGGGGACATTGAGACTTGAGATAGAGCATTACAAAGAAGTACAAAGAAAACATTTAGGCAGATCTGTCCAGATGTTCTCAGCACTTTCTTCACTGTACCATATCCATGCTATATACAAAGCCAAAGTGGATATGTTTCCTCCAGCTTCTTAAAAATATTTAAAAAAAAGCGATACACTAACAAAGAATCGGTGAATGCAGCGCACGTTGTGACACAGAGGATGAGTCAGATCTTGTGTCGTAGATGAAGACTTCATCACTAAAAGGAGCTGGGCGACCTTGACTTTAGAGAAAAAATGCACCTGTCAAAAGAAAGATACAGTTGCTCTGTGCAGTTGTTTTCTGTGGCCTGTGAAATTTCACTGATGGTCGACCTGACAAAATAGGGAGCGAAACGAAAGCATTCTCTCTCATCCTCTTGTCTCAGTCAGAACTTGCCTGCTCTCCTTCTGTGTCCTCAGACGTAGTATTCTTTGTCTTTGTTCTTTTTGCCCTTTGTGATTGCCTTGGCCACAGAGGCCGTTGCTGTGCTTTTGTCTTTGACCACTGCTCCGTTGCCCTCCACAGTAGAATTGTTGGCAAAATTGTGGCTCTGGTCTGTCTGGTAGGAGCCCTCGTCCCGGTTGCGGTACTTGTACATGGCATAGAGGAGGATAAGAATGCAGAGAGCAGCAGCAGCCACAATACCAACCACCATCCCCGTGGTGCTACTGGACTCCCTGATCACCTCCACGGCACCGGGTTGGCTCTTTTCATCAGAGGCTGTGGGGTTGGCTGTGGGCACATGGGGAAAATTGGGGGGGTAAGTTAGTCCTGGTGTGTTTCGGGAGGATGGAGGAGCAGGGGGCAGAAGCACCTGGTCACGGGTGTTCATTTTGCCTGCGGGGATGTGGAGCTGGTCAGGGTTGGTGGTGGGAACATAAGGAGGTAGGGGGCGGGGTTTCTGGACTCCACCATCGCCAGCAGCGGGAGGTGGAGGAAGGACTGTCCTGTCAGTGACCATGGGGGAGTTATTATTGTAAAAGTCCTCGTCATCTGATTCCGTCATCTCCCCAGAGCCGAAGGCCGAGACCTCCACAGGCTCACCACAGTCCTCCTGGTCCGGGGGGCAGGAAGGGTGAGGAGGGAGTATTAGGGACTCTTTGGTGGTTTCGAGTGGGGATAGGAGGGTGGGAGGAGGAGGGATGACGGGGTAACGGGTGGCGATGGATGGGGGCTCAAGGGAATCCACTGTTATAATAGGCAACACTAATTCACCTCCTAGAAAGGAAACAGAAGAGGTAGGGGATCCTAAATTAGAACAGGGTAAAAACTAAAGTTGTAGCTGAGCAGTTGTGCTCATTAAACTGGAGCCACAATCTGCTCATTATATAGATTATAAACGAAGAATTAATAATAGCTGGCTTAAGAGTGACATTATTTATAGTGATCGCACATTGTATAATGATTTCTTTAATACAAGCTTATTTACATCAACATTTGGCACATGAGAAGCAAAACAAATTAAAAACCACCATGTGACGATGTATACGGTTCCTGTTTTAGATGTGGATGTGCAGATTTGAAGCTGAATTTAATAAAAATATAATACAAGAAAGCAAAAAAAAACAAAAAAAAACATAAAAGAGCTCACATGTAGACACAAACACACAAGGTGACCCATGAAAGGCGGCAGCTGAGTGAAGAGCATATAAGACAGAGCACATAACACACAAAAGAACAGTAAATGCACATCTGTAGGCAGGGGTTCAGGGGTGACAAGAGAGATCACAGGCAGGTTATCTAATTTAAGAATTAAACATGGAAAATTGAGCTCTCTGAAAGAAACCAGTGTGTCTTATTACCACTTGGACATAGATTACTCAACAAATAAGCCTTTTTATTTATTTTATCTGAGCTCTCATGAAATGCATTCATCCTCTACTTTGATCAGACTCTGAGGTGAGAAGGTCTTCTTGTTATAGAAGAATATTTCAGCCTGCAGAGTTTGGTTATTTATATCCATGAGGTTGACTTCCATCATTATTTGAGTCACACTTTGCCACGGTCAGGCAACAACAAGCAATTCTGATAAGGTCATATTAATAATTGAAGTGCCCATAATAAGGGCAGCCTCCTTCTTAAGGTCCACAGCTTGTGTCTGTCATAAGTCTGATCTGCTGTCTCCTGTCATCCACTCTTAATGACCACAGTGCACTTCATTAAGATTTTCTCGCATCCAATTTAGTGAGTTACAGACATGACTCAGAGGCTCATATACAGGTTGAATTGACACTTAGCAGAGTCTGTAACAACCATCTAAATAAGGGACAGCTGTTCCACAGAGCCCTTAAATAAATGAGTGTGTGACAGCTGCAGTAACATAAAACTGGAAACTATTATCTATCTGAAGTCAGAGTTTTTATCAGCAATCTTGAGGTAAGAGTATCATTAGTAGTGGTTGGATAAGAGGTGTATTCGTTCCTCTTTGCCACTGCTCACCCACCTGTCCCCGGTTCACACTCTTCCAGGTCCTCGTCGTCGCTCGGACACTCAGCCGACGCCACCAAAATATCATCAGAGTTCTGCGGCTGAAAGGAAAATAGAGAAAATGTGTTGTTTTTGAACAAAATGACAGGGCACGCTTTCCCATCATCTCAATTTGGTGTCACTTTTCTTTTCTTTTCATGATTATTTGCTGGCTGACTGTGTCTGCCATTTGAGGAAAAGCTACAGCACTGTCATGACTTTAGTGTTTTGGCTCAGGGCAACAAACTACAAATCCAAAATGTGCCTATACGCATTTTTTTTGCCCCTGTGGCTCACTTCATGTGGTTAGAAACAAAGTCAGAGCAGTAAATCCTCAGTGGCCTAAATGTTATTTATGTTTATATTTAATGCTATATACCCAGCTTTTTACCCAATTCTTGTATATTAATCGTAGATTTGTTTAAAAAAAACCCAAACAATTCTCACATACAACATCAGGGCTTCATTAAGTCTGAATTGGATTGTGGGAGGCACAGTGACTCAAAATACCTGAGTAAAGAGGAGAGTAGATGGTAAACTAATGGTCTACTTGGTTAAATTGAAAATACAGAGAAGCCAATTTCAGGGATTCTGGAGAGATGTAATGAAAAATGCTCTCTGTATTTTCATTAGGAAAGGCAGGGCTTTTCTTTGAAACCTCAGGACTCAGAGCTGAAATCCTTCCAATTTGGCAGGTCTGCTGCATTTGGATTAAAATCACCTCACATGAAATGGTGGTTGGTAAAGCTCACCAGTCTGGATGAATGCAGTACAGTTTTGTGACTACTGTGTGAGTAAAAATCTCTTCTCCAGTAAAAAGACCGTTTTCCCCCCGCAGCTGTGCTACTTCAGAGGTAGCTAGGAATCCTATTGCATCCACGGAAATAAAATGAACTCAGTCACGAATTCAAAATCACACGTGTTGGACCAAACCAGACGTAACACACCGTGAACACAATCAGATCCTTTCAGTCCCCCATGACTCTTAGTTTTAACTATATCCAGTTCTTGTGTCATGTAGACTGCCGTTTCATACCAAGTGTGTGTGTGTTTTTTTACTGCTTGATATTCTTGGTGCATTTTTATTTCAAATTTTAACAGCAACTTCTGTCTTTATTATCAATAATATAATGTTTGTGCTCAGTTCAACCCCTGCACAACGTACACAGCTCATCGTCCTTTGAGACTCTGCTCATCAAGCCTGAAAAATATTCAAAAGCAGAGAAAGAAGCCAATTCAATTTTTTGTTTTTTCAGTAAAATATCTCTGGTTTGATTTAGCAAAAAATTTAAGTTCCATGTAAAGAGCTAAGAAATCAGATGTGATTGTGTTTCCTTATTTACACAGTAGGACGTTGGGCCACATGTTGAACCTCCTGTCATTTTCCAGCTGCATAGAAAACTTTGTACCATAACCTATACTTTCAGTGTCCTCCTTTGCTCAGTCCCAGGGTTGAAATAATTCACACGTACGTTACACGTAACAAATTTTGAACGCATCACTCAGTTTCGATTCTGTGGGCTAATCACAATTTTGGATGTTTGAGGAGAATGATGCATGAACTCATAAATAAAAGATGACTATCACTTGAGACCATCATAAACACTCAATCAGTGCATGCTGCAATAAACTGCTGTAAATAGGAATAAAAGCATGTAATTTAATGGAATAAACAGGCAGTGTAAAATGGGTAGATGTATTTCTGTGAAAAATGCTCCTTCTTCTTTCTCTTATTATTCATCATTACTAATATTTGCATCTATAAAAAAGATGGAGCTCTTTTCAACAGACATTTTAACTTTCTGTAAAGCTGTGCCCTCTCTACAAACGTATTACAACATGTTTCTTGTCTTCTGATATTCTCCTCTGACCTTTGAGATGCTCTCCCTCAGGCTTGGTGAGCGCTGCCTGCGGGTGGTGGTAGTGGCCATAGTGGTGGTGGTCTCCATTATTGTGGTGGACATGTCGGACACAGCCAGCGGGGTGGCGGAGGTGGTGTCCGTGGTCAGGACAGAGAGCGAGTCCCCGACCAGACGCAGGTTCCCCTCCACCTGCACGCTGGGATCATTTTCTGCCGCCAGTTTGAGCACCTGGAGGCCGTTGTAATACAGCCCTGAGATCTGACCCTGGAAGGGCCGACCCTTGTCCTGACCGCCAATTTTAATGGCTGCCTGGCTGTTAAAGATGGTCAACTGTCTCCCTAGAGTCAGACAGAGACATGGAGAAAGAAGGAGGTGGAGAAAGGGAGAGAGTGATGGAGCAGACGTAGAGAAGTCATACGGCAGAGTTTGCACAGGATCATCACTTGAACCAGGTGGACGTCAGTGATTAGTGGTTGGTAATTTATTTAAAAACTCGATTTAGATGTCAGCTTTAGAAGGGCAATGTTAATTAGCAGCAAGTTTATAATTTCGACTTTACACATGCAGGTTACAATCATCAGAGGAGGCTTAGAGTCTATTTAAGGGCCTATTTAAATGTTTGGAGAGGACAGATACAGTCATTTTGAATTATCACTGAGTTAGAAAACGTCTGTGGGGAAAAAGTGCCAGATGTTTTTATTTATCTCTGACTAGATGGTGCAAGGATGCGTATCTTGTGACTTCTTTTTACAGAGATGGGCGAATTATTAAAATGGCAGTCTTAGCCTACTTCAGATTGTGTATAGCTACAGGACAATAAAAGCTAAACAGCCCCCCCCCCTGACGTTATCAGCCATTAGGTCATTAAAACATGCTCTGCTCCAGGTTCCCCCTAGTCTTATTGTCTCACCCTCCTTAAAAGGGCAATGATATCTAACAGCACTATTGTCAGCAGCTTCACTGATAAGCACTGTTACATCAGAGGAGGAGGACTGCAGTAATGGGCCCATCTCAGGAGAATACTTATTAGCAAAGTTAATGGATGCAAACAGTGATCCACTTAAACAGCCTGTCAGGGCTGTTTTGTCACAGCAGAAAACTTTCATCTTGGGCTTCTGATGTGGTCGTTGTGGAGCAACAAGGTAGGGCAATGCAAGGTTACAGGGAACAAGCACAGGGAAAAGACTTTGGTTCATTTTGCGTGAAGACATCAAGGTGTTGGGGTTTAAAATTTTCAGTTTAGGAGGAACGGGAACTTCTGGCACAGGTTAGTTTCACTGGTGTTAAATTAACGTTACACAGCATTTTAATGATTGTTTTATGTAAAATAATTACACACAGCATCTAATTACACACAGTGGTTAAGAGGGACGATAGAGGGTTAGACAAAGGTTATGTGCTTTTAGTAAATCGGTTTAAAATCTTTGTTAAGGTGCAGCAGGGTAAGGATGACAAAGACTGAATGGGAATATGCTATATCCCTTCACTTTGACAATTATTTTGAATTCCACTTGAAACTAAAATTGTGGTCATCAAAATTCACAGCCAATAGAAGTTCCAATTAAAATAGTGTACGTCTGGGTAACTGGATCCTTGTCACCCTTGTCTTCTGGTACTGCACCTCTCATGGGGGAAAGGTTATTTAGTAGTTATTTCAAGGGTTAATTAATCAATTAATTAATTTTTACCTTTATCGAGTAGCCACTCGTCAACTACCCGACCAAGTCTGTATGGGATTCTTTGTCTAGCAATAGCCAGTCGTTCATTATCATAGTGTCCTTCAAAGAATTTGGAGAGACAGATTAAAGGTTAAAGTCTGCAAGCTGAAAGATCACATGGTTAGAAACAGAGTTATAAAGGCTAACAGGTTTAACAAGTTATCAATTTTAACTCACTTTTGAGTTAAAAGAAACTTGTGCTTTATGTAGTGTTATCTAGTTATTACGAGTAACAGTGTTAACGCTAATTAGAGTAACGTTTAGGCTATTTATAATCTGCTACACTAGTTAGAGTTATTTAGCTATTTTTAAGCAAAGCATAACCATCTCTTAAATACCAGTTACAGTAAAATGTAAAATAATTTTATGGACTAAATAAAACAGAGGTTAATTCAGGTAAATATAAAAAAAACAAACACAAAAAATAGGCACTGCACAAATACGATGGGGAAAATCATCATTGCATTTAGACAGTTGTACATGTGCTGCAGTTAAAGCAGCAGCTGGAGTCTCACCACACTTCTGTTCCACAATGTAGGTTATTTACTGCATGATATGTCACGTGTTTTTACTGCAACTCCCATGAGACATTAACAACAGGTTCATATCAAAGACTAATTGGAGCTGCAGCTGTTGAATTCTTAAAAAACCAAACAAAAAACATTGTTGTGTCCTCAGCTCTCACACCAATATTTTTGTTAACACAGTATATTTGAGTTTTTGGAAAAATGCATGAATAAATCTTTGCATGCAGAACTACATTGTGGAATCAGGGCTAATAGGACAAAAGTTTTCTCTCAAGTGGGACAGGACTTCAGCTCATTCATTTAACACATGCAAACACAGAGGAGTAATTTATCCAGTGAAAAGTACAACAGGAAGTACATGATACACACTTCAACAGCATACACTGTCAGTCTCTGGAGGATTAGCAGAAGCCAGTAAATATCAGTCCCATAAAAACTCTTCATTCATTCAGTCCAACACTGATCCATCAATCATCAGCCACAAGGTTTTAAATTCATGTTGACATTATCTATAAACCACTGTATGTGTTGGATATAGACATGTTTACTGTACATGTGAATAAAAATGTAAATGGGAGTTTGAAATCAACCATGTATGTGGACATGGGATAGTGTGAATGAATAAAAAGGATTAAAATTACAGCACACAACATGGAAAAGGCGGCACAGTACACGACAGAGCCTGACAGTTAAAGTGAAGCTTACCTTGACTATGTTTGTACTGTAAGCTTGAATATTCAGCAGGTTTTAAGAATAGGTGAAGCTTCATATTCATTAAGCCTTAGAAGAGCTTTTTACTTCACACAAATACGAGCAGACATTATATATTATAATTTATGACTCATTTCATCAAGCCGTTTGTTTTTTTTAAGCCGAACAATCAGTTATTTCATCATAGATCAACTGCTACCATATGACATCCCATTACACTACTTTTACGTACAAATGTAGTGTGTGTGTGTGTGTGCGTGCGTGTGTGCTACGAGCAGCAGCTGGAGACAGACAGAGGTCCTGGTTTCATCCTGCTGTGGCAGCTGGTGCACCTGCTCTCAGCGAGGTTAATTGGTTGGCTGGTTCAGAACAGGTTAAAGTACAGCATGTCATGACCACATTATGCATGGCTCCTTTCTTTCTTTTCCTCTTTTTAATACTCAGTGGATAAGTATAGAAAATGTACATATAGGCTGTGGAGCTTTCAAACTTTCGCAGACTTTCTGTGAAAAAGCAAGAAACATCTTGTCCTTGTGGATTTGTAGATGTTTCTTTTCGTCTGTTTGTCTTTGAGCTGACGTGGATCTAATGTGAAAAGAATGTAAGTGGATTTTCCTAAAAGCTATGGCAAAATAACTTCCAGTTATGAAATAGATAACTCTATATATTCTTAATAAAATGATAAATGATGAGGAATGATGGACAGTTATTAAAGTTTATATGTGCATGTTAAGTATTCTACAAACATGACATCAACTTAAAATGTAAAACACACATGAGGCTGCCAAATCCATCCATCTGTTGTGACAACGGTGACCTTTACATGATGATGTTGGTGTTCACTGATGGGAGGATTAATGTAAATGTGTGTAGGATTACTAATGTCAACAGAAATTTATCCGCTCAGTTAATAACGACATGTTCCCCCTGGTCAGTCAAACTCTGTCTCTGTAGACCTGGACCACAGGTTGGTAGATTAACAACAAATAAATAATGATGTCATGTACATTTCTATTTAGTACACCTAAATGTTTATTCATTATAATTTATATATAAATATTAGGACACATTGGTACATTAAGATAAATCCTCTTCCTTCCTTCCTGTCTGTCAAACTGATGACAAAAACAACTGCGGCTGATGAAAATTACTTCATTGTTAATATCCTGTGCAGCTTGAGGCAAATACATACATTTAGGATAATTTTATGGTTTATATTTATCTTTATTTTTCAATTTAATATATCCAGTTGTGTGTGTGTGTGGATGTAGAATGATGAAACAACTTAGCTTGTTGGCAAGCTAATCAGTTTTTTTTTTTTGTACATTTTCACAACCGCACATTTGAAGATTTAGGCTTGATGGGCAGACATGCAAATTGTCCCTGGCTAATGCAGAAGCTCCATGCCACCTCTCTACTCATCATTGTCATATCAGTCTTACCTGGTGGATAACGCTCAATGACTGGATGGTTGTCCACCTGGAGAGTGGCATTGCCACCGCTGCGTGTGAAGCGTACAACATGGTACTTGCCATCATTTACTATGACAGCGGGCTCGTCGATGGTGATGTCATCTGTGCCCACATTGAAGATGACACCAATCTTTCCTTGATCCTGTGGATGAAAAACAACAAATGATGATTATTTGTCATGTGGACAAAATTAATCTCCATTGATCTCAAGGGTTGTTGAGCCGGGGATATTGTTTAATCGGTAAAAACATGGACAGTATGTTTAGTTCTTTCTTTAAGGTCCATCGCCACTCCCACTCACAAAAAGAAAAGGTTTTCTGATGTGAATCACTCTTGACAGAATCCTGCTGTTTCTGTTTTGGTTGACCAACTTTTCTCTCCACTAGCTTTTTCTCGTTCCTGCCAGCCTCCCTCAAAGGTCCAAGCTGCTTCTGAAGCCTGCCTTGGGGTGGCATTTATAAGAAACGCTGCAAACAAACTGTGTGGGGTGAGGTCTCTGTGCCTGTCTGGCCTTTGTACATGTGCTGCCTTCATTATGAATTCAACACAAGGTCAAAATGCTAATGTGGTGCTTATAAAAATGTTTGTGAGGAACAGAACATGACTCTGCAGGAGTGACTGCATTTTACACTTTACTTTTGAAATTGCAACTGTAACTGGGATGAATAACAAATAATAGGTAGCCAGTTATTATGACAGCAGATATAAAACATAGCAGGTGTAGTAGGTGTAGGTGTAGTAAGGGTGGCAAAGAAAATTACAATGTCATTCTTTGGTTCTCGTTGTACTGGTAGCGTGTACCTGCTGTATAGGATGTAACACATGCACAAGAGCATGTACCCACACACAAAACCTCATTACCATGATAATAATAATAATAATGATGACGATGAGCGACATTCAGGCTGTGCATCCTCTCCTCATATCAGTTGTGTGTGACCATCAAAAGTCGGCTTTTAATCAAATGGTCTTGAACTCCAGCAGCTGGTTGACTGCATCACGGCACCAACCAGAGCAAAGTAAACAGAGAAACCGGCTGCTGTGGTGTTTTACTGAAATCACATCCTCCAGACTGCGGGTCCTGCACGGCACACGACGTGCACAATATTTACTGGCCTGGCTGACAGACATGATGTAAACATCTATTCACACTGGGTCCTGCACTGCATTTGGATTCCCTCTGCTTTACGGTCATCACTGCCTCCACAGCTCACCCCTTCACATGCACCATGCAATAATACTTACACTCCATTTTTCCTCATATCTCCAGTATTGCTTTACTGACTCACAGAAATTCAAATATGTAGACAAAAATATTTCTTTTCCTGCCCTGTTGGTGGCTGCTATTGTGTAACGAAAAACCTGTCTCGGAGCTTCGCTCTCACCCTTTAATCATATGTAAAATCCTTCGTGAAACCTTTTGAATCTGAAATAATTATTCATGCTGACATGGTTTTGTTAAAATACTTAAGCGTTAAGTGTCCTCACAGACCCTGTCCCATTAATAATATAATTTTAAGCTTGAGAAATCAACTTTCAACTGTCTTTATGTAAAATAGCTCTATATCTCCAAACAGATGCTTCATATTGAAGGTCAGCAGCAGGTCTCTGGCTCAGCCAATTGTTATCTTTCCTAATTCAAATCACTTTAATGGTGTCATGAACCCAGGAGGAGGAAACGGTGTGAGACCCATTTATGCCGCACGAACTGCAGCTGGATAATCGGATTCACACAAGACAAAAAGAAGATGAAACTACTTCATGACAAAGACCTACGCACTCACAGAGTTCGCTCACTGTGAGGCAGAGCTAATGAAAGTCAGTTGTACTGCAGGTTGTGGGAACCATGTGGGGTGTCAGACCTGGTTGTTAAAGATCTAACAAGTTACGTTTCATTTTATTATAAAAAATGAATCACACTTGTATACATCATTTATGTTGCTTACATTCTCTGTATGAATCTCTTACATTCCTTCTTTCCTTGTATTCTGTGCAGAGCTGTTCGGGGGTCCATGGGTTAATTGTGTTTACCAAGTAGCAAAATGGTGAAATGGTGAAACTGCGGCCTCAGGTCACGTTTAGTCCATGTCCTTTGGACAACAATTAAAATCTCCAGGGCCAGAAGAGTCTGCCGGGGGCCTCACACAGCTTCAACTAAAAGCATTGCTGCTATTTTGCTAATTCAGTCTTCAAGCATAATTACAAAACAACCCTGAAGCACCTTGTGACAGCTGGCAAAGCAACGCTGCTACACCACAGTTTTAGTAAACAAAAGCTTGGCCTTTCCAGTTTATACTTTCCTTTTTTTGCTGTGACTGTCTGTATGTTTGGATATAAAGCTAATCAGGCAGAGCATCATGAAAAGCTGCGCTGTCTCCCACCTCGCTGTGTTGACATGAGCTCTGTTGGAGAAAGCATTTCCTTGAAGTAGTCCCTGTTCCCACTGGGGGATCTCAATTGTCATCTCAGCTGCTGCCTGCTCTAACTCATTTGAGAGGGAGGGGATTGACTGTTATAAAGACATATTATTGCTGTAAGGAGTTATCTTTGATGGGGTGGAAAAGAAAACCCATAAGGCCTGAGCTCGGATGGTTCTTCCATGATAAGAAGCCACTGGATGCATTTTTAAACAGAGCTTAGAGTGGACACATCATGATTCTTTTAAGAGAACCTGCATATCTGTCTGTCTCTGTTTGTTACCAGCTGACTGTCTGCATCTGTGGTGGATACCTCTGGACTGAAGCCTTCGCCACGGAGGCAGCAGAGAGCATTATGGGAATTCTGACATTCATCATCCCTGTACTCCCATATGAATGAGGAGCGTCTCGACTTGTCATCGCACTCAGCATGTTTTCCATCTAAAAATATCCTGTTGTTGCAGTGAAAGCTTATTCTGTGGCATCTATTTTAAATTTGCTTTTATTTTGATTTTAGTCACGTGGAAACACATCATCAGGTTTGTATCACACTTAAGAATTTGAAATAAAGACCCAATCATAATCATTTAAGACCAATGGCCCGACTGGTGTATGATCAAAATGCATAAGAGATGAACTTACTGACTCACTAAGGTTCAAATTCAGAGCTTCACATCCTTAAGTTTGGAGCAAGGAACCTCTTCAGCTTTTCTAATTGACATGATTTTGCACAATGAGTCTCCTGTTTTTGTTTCATTTCTTAGTCACTCATTAAAAATACGACCATCTGAAAGTAGCATTAGCCTCACTAATGTACTCTCTCGTGAATATGGCTTGCTTCTTTTGTGCGGG